>JZKD02S2289537.1:461454-497643 GCA_000966675.3 Picea glauca
ATAGAAATCGTGTATTACTGTATCTCTGTGTTTATGGTTTCATCTCTGATATATTTCTGTTATATTACTGGATATACGCGATATCTCTGTGCATTTATTTATTATATCTCCGCTCTCATTTCGTGCCGAAAATAATCCGGATCACTCATATCATTAATAAATCACATCGTTGCATGTAGACCAACCATGATAAAGAGTATGGGGGACTCAAATCCACTAGGAAGAGAAAAGGGGGGCTAAGAGCCTAGAAAGGGGGCTAAGCTAGAGGGATTATTTCCAAAGGAATATTATAATATTATTCCTAAAGACTAAGGTGTGAATAATTATTTTTATCCTAAGTTATAAGGATGGGGACAAGTAGGCCAAAATGACTCTCAACTTGACAAGTGTTGAATTTGGGACACGCATACAAAGTGTTTGGGCTTAGTGCATTATTCGATTAATTTTTCATTCTTTCCATTCACTCCATGATTCAGACCTCTCCATCCTGCACACAATCCTTCACCAGTAACCCGTACTTTCCTATTATGAGCAATGCATGTGCCTTACTCGAAGGCTATTGCTGCCATCACCTGTAACTTACATGAGCCTATACTGTACCTTACTCGATCCAGTATTGCACCTTACCTAAAGGTTGTTGTTTCCATCACCTATACCTTACCTGAACATTGTTGTTTCCATGTTTCCATGACATGTACCTATACCTAGTTGACTTAAGCATTGGACTGAAGAAGCGAGTTGTTAGGCCTGTGGGATTAAAGAGGTGGGTTGTTAGGCCATGAGAAACTCTCTCTAGGTGAGATATTTGTTGGGAATTCATTTCCTGAGGGAGCCCAACTCCAACTACAACGCTCTGAGACTTCCTGTCCAGCATGTTGTTGAAGCCCTGGAAGGGAAGTGGGTCAGTCGAAGGATTGTTGAGAAGAGAAGGGGCACACTTCCTAGGGTGGGACAAGCATGTGGGGAATGAGATATTGTAAGCTTCTAGTTTGAGTTGGCACCTGAAGGAGTTGTTCCTATTGTCTAAGATACATCAGCCTGGCTAGGAATCCCTTTACCCGAGTGGAGTTTAGTCCCATCTCGAGGGTGACGTAATGCTGACAGTTCTGAGCAGCGTGGTCTAAGACTGGGAGGATCGTGGAAGGTCTGCACACAGTTGGTGGTATTATATCAAAGATAAGTATCAATTGTGTGTTAACTTACTTGTTTACTTATTATTTAAGTGTTTAATTTCATGGGTTTTTCCTATGTGAGCTTTTTGTGTATTTTTACTATTATTCCACATGAATCTGGGAATTTGCTCAGAGTGTTTGTATATGTTTAAAAACTTGTATGCATTCTGAAATTTTTCTGTAGCATATCTCAACATGTGGGTGGGTGTGTTACAATATGGTATAAGAGCTCCAGTTTTCAACATTGATCCTGGATGGGCCAAGTAAGTTGAAACTGAAGCGAAATTTCACAGAGAATCGTTGTCGAAATGGCCAAATTTTGAGTCACAGAGAGTCCATGAGTTCTAGGAGGGCACTAAGAACACACCTTAACTGTGTTTGAAATATCAGGAGGTGTAGAGGTTTGAGAATCCACAATAATCATTGGATTGAGCTAGGAGATTAGATCTGGGCCTTTGGATCAAACCCAAACAAGAGGAGAGAGCACTGCAAAGGAGATCATATCCCAGCCATAGGATCTAAGCGTGAAAGAACAAGGGTCGTCAGATCAGGGTAAGAGGGGTGAACATTAAACCGTTAAGTCCTTTGTACTTCGTTGCTCCGACTATTTCAAGTCTTTTTTGTGAAAGAGGAAAAAGTCTTGAAGCTCCAAAGTCCCATAGTGAATCTACGCCTTAGATAACTGGGAGGAATTCCTGACCATTGGATTTGTCCAAGAACAGATCTGGGCCTTCTGATCAAGCACAGACCAAGAGGATAAGCATTGTGGAGAAGATCAGATCCTGGTTGTTGGATTTATGCATAGGAGAGTGTGATTCATAGATCTCATGGCAGTTCGGTGGTTCGACACTCCGAAAAAAACAGGTCCTTGTGTTTCCAGGAGGAAAATCTCTCAAAGTCCCGAACTCTAGAGTAATTCTAGACCATTGGACATACAAGACATGTGTCAGTAGATTCTCGAACCTTCAAGAGTTTGGAAATTCGGTGGATTGTGGATAAAAGGTGTTATGGCATGGAAAGTCCCAAAGCCCCAAAGCCTAGAGTTAATCTAGGCCATTCATTGATGGGGACACATGGACCATAGATCTCAACCCATCACCAATTCAACATTCAAAAATTCAAGAGGTAGCATGCATTTGAGTTTCAAAACTCCTGAAGCCCAGAGTTCCAGAGGAGATCCCAACCATTGGTTGTAGGAGGAGTGAGAGTCGTCAATCTAAAATTCATGGTTCGGTGGTTTGGGGGTATTGTGCATAGAAGTCATAGGAAGTCCCAAAGATCGGAGTCTCGGAGCTCCTATTGACCATTGATCTCAACAAAGAGCATGGACCATTGATTCTTGAACCCTTCAAGGGTTTTTTGCTTCAACATTCAAAGGAAGTGTAATTTTGTGTTGTTAAATCCTCCGAAGCCCGAAGCTCTGGAGTCAGAGAGCGTGTGAGTAGTTTTCCAATTAGACGTCCAGGTGAATTGTAGTGTTGAGTTAAGAAAACTTTTGAATCCTGAAGCTCTGAAGAGACGGAGCCTCGAAACTTCAGAGAAGCACAGTTCGGGGAGCTAGCCATTTCAACATTTGGGGAAAATGTTGGGTTGTGTTGAGAAATCCTCCAAAATGCAAAGCTTCGGAGCACTAGAGTCCTGATGCTCCGGAGAATCACCATTCAGAAAGTTATCCACTTCAAAATTTGGGGAAAGTGTTGGGTAATTTTAGTAGATCTTTTGATGCCCGAAGTTCTGAAGCACTAGAGTCTCAAAGCTCCAGAGAAGTACCAATTTGAGAGTTCTCCAATTTGACATTCGGCGGAATTGAAGTGTGTTAAGGGAGAAACCTCTGAAGCCCAAATTTCCAAAGTTATGGAGTCCCAGATATTCGGATAAGCACCATTTAGGTAATCACCTGGTTCTATCCCACAGTCACATTAGTTTGGGGACGAAGTAAAGGAGCTAGTGCCTAGAAAATTGATTTTTAAGACAAAAAGGAGCTTAGAGAAGGAGCCCGTAGGTTTCTAATTTGTGTGGACCTATATTTGAAGGAAATCATAGGAGCCTATGAGCCTTAAGAGAGGATTCAACACTAGTCCAAGAGTTAATTCATTTTCCGAAGAAGATCACTTGGACAAGGATTTCCTTCACAAAAAGGACAATTTTTAAAATAACCATAACTTTCTTCTCAAGACTCAAAATTGAGAAATGGAGTAGTCATTGGAAATATCTTGGACAATAGAATATATCTGTTCACCTAGAAAACTAATCTAGACTGTCAATTTCTCATAAAATCAGAAGAAAGAAGTCTGATGCATTATGAACCAGAATTGTTCATAATTTCATGCAATTGATAAAATCAATTAGTTTAACAAGTTCTGTTGGCCGCACATTTTTCAAAGTTAACAACAATTAGATTAGAATGGGATCAGTGCAGAGTGTCGAATCATGGAAGATTCATAGGTGGATTACAGCCAGGAAGATGATATCAGAGGGATGTATTTCCATATGGGTAATGAAGGTACAAATTCAAATGGACATGGAGAAGGAAAGGAAGAAAGCATGAACTTGGTAGAGATCATTAAAAATTTGCAAAATGATGTCCAAAGTTATAAAAATGATAATGAGAAGCTTATGAAAGACAAGGAGAAGCAAGAAGACTTCAACATAAAGTTGATGCATAACTTGGACATAATAGAAAAGAATATGGATAAGGAGAATGACTCAAGAAAATCAAGAAGTCACAGGTCTCGTGATGAGAGAGGAAGAACAAGAAGTGTTGGAAGATATTACCATCACTCCCTAGGGAATTATACTATGAGAGCACATAGTAGCTCAAGTTCATTCCCTGTTAGGAAGCATAAGAAGAGGTCTAGGGTGGATGAGATACAAGGAGAAATGAACAAAATAAAACCTCCTACATTTGATGGTGAGCATAAGAAGGATGAATATGTAGAGACAAGGTTGCTAGGCATGATGAAGTATTTTCAATTACATAATTACTCTTCACATGTAGAAGGAATAATTTCCATCTATCAGCTCCAAGGAAAGGCATCCATGTGGTGGGACCAATTTTTGCAGGTGAAACACATTAAAGAAAAAAATGTTACTTGGAAGGAATTGAAGAAGTATTTTCAAAATAAATACTTGACTAATAGATACTATGACAACAAAATGAAGGAGTTATTTGAACTCAAGCTTGGGAGTATGACCATAGATGAATATGAAAGAAGGTTTTTAGAACTACTAAAGTATGTTTCTTTCATCAAGGATGAGACAGTTAAGATTCATAGGTATTTGAATGTATTACCACCATTCATTAGTGACAAGATACAATATGATGATCCCAAAACATTGGAGGATACCATAAGGTGAGATAACTTCCTTTATGACCAACCTAAAGAAAGACCAATTTTACAAAAATCTTGGGAAGACAAGAAGAAATACAAGATGGAACATAGGAAGAAGGGGACTAAGCCACCATTCTTTAGAAATAATCCTCAAGTACAACTAGCTTCTAGATAACCCAAAATGATTGAGACAGGGGAAAAAAGACCAAGGAAGCCACCTATTCAACGTTGGGGTTGTAAGGGAGATCACATGTATAAATATTGTCCTCATAAAGGTTAAAAAGTGAGGAATGTTCACAATGTATAGCAAGATGAAACAATGGAGGACATGGGAAGAAATGTAGTTAGGATCTATGCATCCTTGGACAACAAGCAAGCTGAGTTTCAATCACATATGATTTAAGTGGAAGGTAAGATGAACAACCAAACCATTGTTATTTTAATTGATTCAGGAGATAGTCATATTTATATAGATCCTAATATGGTGTAAATATTTCACTTGTCAATAAGCAAGCATGGAAAACCTTAGTTGGTGGAGCTGGCTACCGGAGCCAAAAGAAAAATTAATGAGATGGTTAAGCCATGTCCACTGGACATGAATGGACTGAGCACTAGGGTAGATTTGAACATCTTGCCTTTAGGTTCCTGTTAGGTGATTTATATGTACTAAAAAAGACACTAAAGTACCCTCAATTAAATTGTCAACCCAGGGTAAGTAAACTTAGAGTTATAGCAAAATATATGCCAAAGGTAAAAAGGTTGGTAGGAGTGTAGACTAACTAAGGAAAGCGGTTATCTAGGGATAATATACTCAAGCAAACCTATCTAATGAAAAAACCCTACTAATCAAATTGAAACTAGGTAACCTAAGTACTTTTGGGCTAAGGACTGATGGATAGTTCCCAAGAAAGTGAATGAAAACTCTATGTAAAGAAAACTAGTTCATGATAGTAAGAAAAGTTAAACTACTAAGCATACTAAGAAAATGATGAAAGAAAACTACCTTTAACTTGCCAACCTATATCCAATGAGCAACTACTCTATGAAATCAAATGCATAAGCAAGTAAGCAAAAGCACCTATCTAACTTGTTCAGGGTCTATGATATCTTTAAAATTAGAGTCCCCTGGTGGTGGTGTAAAAGAAAAGGCTGTATTATTTGGTTCTATGGAAGACTCAAGTGGTCTTGCCTCCTATCCTAGTATGATTGATGCTTCAATTTCTTGTTCTATAGTGTTCCCCGTGTTAGTCCCTTCAGATACTATTTTATCTCTTTGAGTCAAGCTAGCTCTTGTTTTTCGGTATCGGTCTACGAATTTTATAAGCGGAACGTTCCTTTCCCCAAAGAGATCAGAAGGAACCTTGGTTGAAAGGTATGATTTTGAGTTAATGTATCTACCTTGTGGGTATCTAGTCCTATTCATGAAAGAAAGAAAAAACAAAAAGAAAAAGCTATCATTTGATTCCTAGGTCTATTCATGAAAGCAAACAAAAATAAAAACTACTATTGGGTTTGGGGGAACCTGCTATAGTAGATGCTCAGGTTCTTACCTCTCATCTTAAATCTCCCTCACCACCAAGCTAATGCTAAGGTCTAGAAATGATATAATTCTTAATTACTTCTTACCTTGAGACAACTCCTCGGCAACAATGCCAAAATGTTAGGTGATTTATATGTACTAAAAAAGACACTAATCTACCCTCAATTAAATTGTTAACTTGGGGTAAGTAAACTTAGAGTTGTACAAAAATATATGCCAAAGGTAAAAATGTTGGTAGGAGTGTAGACTAACTAAGGAAATCAACTATCTAGGGATAATCTACTCAAGCAAGCCTATCTAATAAACAAACCCTACTAAGAAAATTGAAACTAGGTAACCTAAGTACTTTTGGGCCAAGGATTGATGGATAGTTCCTAAAAAAGCGAATGAAAACTCTCTATAAAGCAAACTAGTTCATGACAGTAAGCAAAGGTAAACTACTAAGCATACTAAGAAAATGATGAAAGAAAACTACCTTTAAATTCCCAACCTATATCCAATGAGCAAC
Source organism: Picea glauca (assembly GCA_000966675.3). Lineage (NCBI taxonomy): Eukaryota > Viridiplantae > Streptophyta > Pinopsida > Pinales > Pinaceae > Picea > Picea glauca. Next base: position 468,007 of record JZKD02S2289537.1, read on the forward strand.
TACCCTATGAAAGCAAATGCATAAGCAAGTAAGAAAAATCACCTATCTAACCTATTAAAGAAAATAGACAAGCAAGCAAAAACATAAAGCAAAAGACAAGTAAGCAAAAGCACCTAACTAACCTATTAAAACAAATAGACAAGCAAGCAAAAGCATAAAGCAAAAGACAAGTAAGCAAAGACTTCTCATTGAACAACTACCTAGCCTAAGAGGCAAGTGAACTAGATGCCTAATGAAAAACTATCTCTCTTGCATGAAAGGAAATTTAAATGCTCGATGCAATGTATGAAAGGAAATATATTCTATTGAAAGCAAGAAAGACTATCAACTAAACTTATGAAAACAAGAAACTAACTCTTCTAATCTAAGAAAGAAAGAAACTAATCTTTAACCTATGAAACACTCAAATGTAATGTTGGTGGTTGTGTGAATGCCCTCGGTGGTGATGAATGATATCTCGATGACACTTGAAAACAAAGGACAGTTCTAATGGTATAATCTCAATACTAATTTCAATGGCAAAATGAAAGGTGTGAAGTAAACAGTCCAATGCAAACTTAGCCATGATAAAAGTAATGTTAAATACCCTACATATAAACCATCAACATCATGATGAGATTATCATTATCTAATTAATAAATTCAATTGCATATTAATCTATGAAAGGAAATTGCGTGAAATAAAACTATACGATGTCTAGTTTAATCATTCAAGCTATGATAAGAAAATGACTGAAACCAGAAATTAAAAACATGATATTAAAAAGTGAATTGACAATTACATTTAACCAATAACTAAGCAAGTGAAATCTATATAAAACTGAAGTAAGCAAGCTATGATTCAAAAACTGGAAGAAAATCTATCCATCCATCAATCTTTGTTAGAAGAAACTCAAATTAAAACTATGCTCTGTTCTAATTAAAAATCTGTTCTAATTAAAAATCTGTTCTAAGCTTGACTGTAAAAATATAAAAGAAAGAACAATTTATCATCTAACTACATGTGGGGTTAGTATAGTGAGAGAGAGACTTGCAAGCCTTTTCTAATCTATGATATTAATGCATGTTAATACATCTCATCATTCTAACCTATAAAAGAGAAGAAAATCAGTTACGCTACAACAAATTAATTAACTAAATAAAAATATGCATGTACAACAAATAAAGAAAGAGAAATTACATTAAGAAATGCATAAATCAAGATGAAAAGAGTTACCAGATTGTTGGTGGGCCCCCAACAAGTCATGGTCACTCTCTAAAAGTATACCATGAGCTTATCAGGCCGAATTCACCATACAAATCCAAAAACGAAGTTCTGGCATAATTTTGGCAATGTAAAAACTCAAACAGAGCAAAATCGTTTTTCTAGCAATTCTAATGCTTATGCTACTTGGTTAACAATCTAATGATCATCCTATTGGTATTTATAAGCTTACAACCCAGGTGGTCAACCAAAGGAGGGTCTAACCACCTCTAAATTTGGCAAATTACATTAAATGCATCCATAACTAACAAAACGGAGGAACCCAATGAGTGCCCTCTTTGGACAACCGAAATTGATTTGTCTTGAGCTTAGTAGCTAGAGGGGGTGATGACAAACAAAACCCATGTGCTCGATTAGTCCACCACTAGCCACCAATACCATAAGCGCCAACTTGCCTTGTGTTTTTTTGCAATACTGGGTGTCAGAACGAGTACCAGATCAAGTACCAGAACGAGTGCTGGATCAAGTGCTAGAACAAGTGCCGGAGCAAGAAACATGGTGCGTTTTTTCTTGTAACAGCAGAAAAACATGAATTAACTCTTGGAAACCATAAAATATGATAAATTAAACTTGATTGAATCACAAAACTCAAATTATACGTACCTCATGCCGATTATATCATTTTACCATAAAATTATTCAAAAAGCTCCTTTGACAGATAAAAAATGCATATGTACTTATGTCAAAAAGTGTATAATAACGTCATGAAGATGATCATATATCGGGCTCAATATACCCCCACACTGACAATTTTGCAGGTCCCACTGCAAAACAAAAGAAGTCATCCCTCGGAACTAGGTTTGCTGAGGAGGGCCGGCTATAGAAGCCTCTCCTTCTTGTTGTGTAGGCTTAGCCTTGTGCCTCTTATGTTGCTTTAATTGTGCTCTTAAGCTACGGTTATATTGGGTCATCCCATTGACCAACCGTTGAAGGGAGTTAACTTTTTTTTGAAGGACTGCATTGTCATGATGAAGGTGTGTATATGTTGTCTTCCTCTCCTCCAATTGTTGGAGAAGCTGATGGTTTTCCCTTTGTAGCTCCTCTATAGTTGGGGAAAATTCAGTGATCTCCGAGGAAGGCTTAGGTCCTTTGAGAGATGTGGTCAATTTATCAATTTTAGGATCAAGTGTGGGCATGGGTGAAGTAGGTGTGATGGGAGATCGGAAAGGTGAGGTAGGTTCTGATTTTGTTTTCCTTAGTGTCTCTAATCCATTCGTAGAGACTTCTCTAGGTTTCTTATGAGGGCTCTCAAGGTCAGAGGATACTTGGATAGGATCCAAAGTAGGTGGAGGCTTAGCATAAGGCTTGGTTCTTATGTTCCGGGTACTCTTCCGAAAAGGTCCCTTACCAAATCGGTTGACTCATCTCTTGTTTGTGGGAATAATGGGAAAGTCTTGATGCATTACTTCTTGGGGCTTCTTAGGTGTAGGATCAATAGAAAATTAAGGCATTGGGGGGTCAACAATAGGCTTCTTTTGGTCTTTGTTCTTGGTCTTCCTCCCCGATGAAGAAGTAGGAATATCAACAAGCTTTTGGTATTGTTTCGACAAAGAGAGAGTTTGTGCAAGGGAGTTTGGAGTTTTTGGAGAGTGAGGCTTGGATGGAGAGATAGTTTTTAGGCTAAGTGGCTTTTTTCCGATCTTATCTGTCAAGTGAGGATTTGCAAATTGGTAGATAAAGGCATCCCAACTTTTCCCCTACTTCTCTAGTTCGATCAGAATGAGGAGTTTGATCAAGCCGTGGTGGAAGAGACTATTGTGGGGGTTGGTCACATTTTTCCTCACTTGAGAGGAAATTTTCTCCAAGCTTTTGAGAAAATAAAAAGGGAAGTTTAAAGGTTTATTGAACAAAAAATGAGCCAACAATCCAAAGTGACAAGCTTTGAAGGTGGAGTATCTACCATCACATGTAATTAACTATGTGATGGTGATAAGGGGATTGACCAATTCTGGCTTTATCCACTCCTTAGCATACCCTTTCGCTTCTGAAATGCTCTCGAATTCGAGATTAAACACCATGTTGTAACTTGAGCACGGAAATTGATGATTCTTGAACCACCTATCTCCCATTCTTGGAAGTTTTTTCACAACAACAATTGACTCTTCTGGGACTGCAAAATTGAGAGACCCTACATGTGCTATCCTGCCATCAAAACCAACTACAAATTACATAGAAAGGCCATCATCATGGCCTTGCAAACTCGACAGAAATGGACCCTAGCCAGCATGCAAGAACACTTCTCTACACTGTGCGAAATCTAGAATGGAAAACAATTCTTCATATGAGGAGGGTTCGTATCGCTTGGGCATTGTGAAAGGGTTTGAATTCACTAAGCAAGGGTGAAATCGAGCCACACAGAGAAATGAATTGGGCATGGTTTGAGTGCAATTGGAACAGAGGGTGAATTTTACCAAGTAAGGGTGAAAAGATGCCAAGAAATGGCATGGTCTTAACACAGTCTGAGTGTGATTAGAACAGAGGGTGAATTTGGGAGAGGTTGGGCACGATTCCTTAATGCAGGGTAGAAAAAATGGCAAGGGAAAATGAAACAATAGAGTGCCCAACCCGATTTTGAATGCTCTTATGGTGGAGGACATTGCCCACATGTGCACGTGAGCTGCCATGTGTGGGAGATTCAAATTTGATGGCAAGCTTGAGAGAAATGGAGTGGTGCATACTTAGATCAATGTCCAAGTTTGTTGACTTGGACATTTGATCATAACCATATGAAGCATCTTTTAATTGATGCTTATAACAAATTTAATTAAATTTGATTGAATTCCAGTTCCCTGGAATCTAGGACAGTTACTGGTATGCAATGCAATGGCACTTCAAACGACACTTTAAACAACATTGCATCCGACACCTCATCCAGTATTTCATCCGATACTCCTATGTTAAGTGAATTTTCACCTCTTTTAATGGAAAACTTGCAATTTTGAAGTATTTTTGACAACCATAGTGGTTAATGAGCAGAGGTAGAGTGCTCCATGCTTACTCATTCTTATTGTATATGACATATAGTGTCAAAACCTATAATAGACGGGTTATAGCAAGCATAAAACATGTATTTTCAAACCTACAATATGTAGCTTGTAATGGAAGATAACCAATAAAGAATGGTTTGTTAAGCATGAGTTCAGTAATGTATAGTACACAGGAGTTAAGCATTTAAAAATAACACGACTATCAATGTAATAACTTGTATCATGGTAATAATATTAAAATTCTTGCAAAGACTTATTTCTCTAGGAAATGATCATTTGTCATCTCATGAACCTCTCCCCCACACCTAAGTATTGTGACACCTCACAATCAAAAGTATAGGAAACTAGTCAGTATCCCCCAATAGCCGAAGATTTACAGTATGTCATGTGTAAAGATGAAATTTCACAGATTGGTCCGACGAGACAGTTAGGAGATGGCCCCACCTATAGGATAAGATATCCTATATATAAATAAGAAGAGGTAGGCAAGAGAGTTTCAAGATAGTCTTAGAGTCATTCCCCGATGGAAATTTTATGAGATTCATTAACCTTAGTTAAACCACACATACTTCATGTAATTTTTTTCTGCAAGTAATGTTGTACATCAGGACAAGTTTAGATTTATTATTTTCTTTTGTCAGATCATCATCCTCGCTAGGTAGAATGCCCCATTGCCAGTAAGCATGTTCAATACTCTGATGGGTTTACCTAGTCATACCATAGGCCGGTACCCACTGCCAGCAGACATGTTCAGTATCCCGACGGGTTAGCCTCTTAAACCCTCAGAGACTGGCCCTCCATCCTTTAAGATATTAGTATAAGATTGCTTATGCAAGAAGATGGGGGAACAACTCTGAAACAACTTTTTCTTTCTTTTTCTTTTTTTTTTCACTTGGGATGGTATTTATGTTAGAGGATGACTTTCTGTTATATTGTTTAGTGGTTGTCTTGATGTAAGGGGTACTTAAGTGGACGTGGCCTATCTAAAGATATGATATAATCAAGCTATTTAGTGTGTAGTGGATGGTACCATTGAGAAAAAACAAAAAGGTATCTCTAGGCTCAACTCATTGTCTTGTTTTGTAATTATGATGATGTTTCCATGACTAACTTCTAATGATACTTCCCTATTACTCTTTGATAAAGACACTTGACTTACTTACTCAAATTTCTTGGAAAAACTGTACCAGAGACCTCTAGTCTTGATAGTTATGGTATCACTTCCTTATACAGTGGTGAAGAGTTTCGAGATAAATTGTTTTAGAATGCCTTAAAAATGATAATTTTGAAAAAACATGGCTAATTACAGTAAGTCACTATTCATTTGATGCTTTAGCAGACACAAGATTCAAGTATAACAATGTTTTGATGAAATGTCCTTGAAACGGTGTACTCCCGGTGAAATAATTACTTACAAAAATATCTAGAATTGCCTTATTAACAAAATACAAAAATTATTTACATATATACAGTAGGAAACTCAAAAAATGTTTCAAGAACAAGGGGGAACTTCCCCATCTACTAAGGCCAGTGCCTTGTCAGTTGGCATGACCTGTAGAAAATCTTATCTAGAAATGGGCTTATGATAAAACTTAAGTCGGTGTCCATTTACCACAAAGGAGACTTGTCCATCGTCAATTGTTTTAATTTTTATAGCTCCATTGTCATATACAGTGTCTACCTCGTAAGGGCCCAACCAATGGGTGGTAAGTTTTCCTTTGAATTTTTTGAACCGGGAATCAAACAACGGGGCCCAATCACTAGGCTAGAAGTGTTTCTTTTTAATAAACTTGCCATGCCACTTGCTCCTCTGGTTTTGGACCAATATTGTCTGTTGGATGGAATCTTGCCTGATCTCATCCAATTCATTCAATTGTAGGGCTCGTTGCTTCTGAGCCTCATCCAGGTTCAATCCTAATTCTATGATGATATAGAAGGTCCTTAATTGGAATTCTATTGGTAAAAGTACTTATTTCCCATACACTAGCTCATAAGGGGTATGCCCAGTGGTATTTCTCTAGGTAGTTTGGTATGCCCAAAAAGCTTCTGGGAGCCTATCAGCCCAATATCGGTGATGTAATTGAACAACCTTGGTCAAGATGGCTTCCATAACTTTGTTTGTGGATTCTACCTGACCATTGGCTTGCGGGTGGTGTGGAGAAGATTTACAATGTTTAATCCCATATTTCTCTGTTAGCTCTTTCATTAGCTTGGAAGTGAATTGAGTGCCTTGGTCAGTAACAATTTCACAAGGGACACCGAAACGGGTAAAGATGTCTTCATATATGAATTCGACAACAGACTTCTTTGTGTCCGTAAATAGAGCTTTTGCTTCTACCCATTTGGTGACATAGTTCGTACAAACCAAGATATAGTTCTTCCTATGGGACATGGGTGAAATTGGTCCTACAAAGTTGAGGGCCCATTTTTCGAAGGGTTCTATCATACTTTGGTCCTACAAAGTCATTTCGTTAGATGATGTAGGTCTACCTATCCTTTGGCAACTATCACAACTTCTCACATACTTGGCAACATCTTTGAAAATGCTAGTCCAATAGTAACCTGAATATAATACCTTATATGTTGTGCATTTTTCAGAGAAATGGCCACCACATGGTCCATCATGACAACTTCATAGTATTTCAGGGGCCTCATACTCTCAGACACATCTACGAATAATCAAATCAGGACCTGTGTGAAAAAGATCATGACCAACCCAAGAGTAATTAGCACTCTGTGTAATAATTTTCCGCTTTTCATGAGGTGACAAATGAGACGGTAACTTCCTAGTAGCCAGATAGTTTTCCATATCTACAAACCATGGGGTATTGACAGAAAGGAAAAAAATATGCTCATCTGGGAAACTATCATCTACAGGAATGTCATCATCCTCATTCTTTATTCAGGAAAGAAAGTCATCTACTACATTATCCTTTCCAGGTCGATCAAGCATAGTAATATTAAATTCTTGTAATAGCAAGAGCCACCTAGTCACTTGGCCATTAGTTATAAGTTTATTCATGAGGAACCTAACGGCAGAATGATGAGTGTGTGCAAATACTTCATAACCTGTAATGTAATGAAGAAATTTGTTAATAGCATGAACAACTACCAAGAACTCTTTCTTGCTGACTGTGTAGTTCAACTCGGAAGGGGACAAGTTCTTGCTTATAAAGTAAATGGCATAGGACTGTTGGTCTTCTTTCTTCCCTAATACCCCTCCGATTGCAGTGTTGGAGGCATCAATGGATATATGAAATGGGAGAGTCCAATTGGGCCCTCTAAGAATTGGTGCCTCAAACAACTTGGCTTTCAGGGTTTCAAAGGCAGTTTGACAATGCTCAGTCCAAACAAAATCAACATCTTTTATCAATAATCCAAACATAGGTGCAACAATATTTGTAAAATTTTCAATAAACCGTCGGTAATATCCGGCATGTCCAAGAAATATTCTCACCTCTTTATGAGTCTTAGGGGGTGGGGGTCTAATAATGACCTCAATATTTGTAGGATTGATTTTTATTCCTTCAGATGAAACATGATGTCCTAGAACCACTCCTTCAGTTAGCAATATTTTACATTTTTCATGACTTAGGGATAGGTTCATTTCCTGGCATCTGATGAGGAATTTTTCTAAGTTTTCTAAGGCTTCCTGGTAAGTGTTTCCATAAACTGTGAAGTCATCCATGAAGATCTCCACACAATCATGAATAAGATCGAAAAATATCCCTAATACTACTCGTTGAAATGTGGCAGGAGAATTACACAATCCAAATGGTAAGACCCTATAGGCATAGGTGCCCCAAGGACAAGTAAAGGTAGTCTTGTCCTAGTCCTCGGGTGCTATAAGAATCTGGTTGTACCCACTGTACCCATCTAGAAAGGAGAAATACTTTTTTCTGGACAAGGTATCTAGAACTTGGTCAATGAAAGGAAGACGAAAGTAGTCTTTTAGAGTGGCCTTATTGAGTTCCCAGAAATCAACACAAATTATCCATTTCCTAGTCACTTTCTTTGGAACCACTACTAGCGGGGATACCCACTTACTGTCGAAGATGGGATAGATAAATCCAACATTTAGCAACTTTTGAATCTCCTCCTTGTCTATATCTTTGAGTGTTGGGTTCATCCTTCTCTAGGGTTGCCTAACAGGTGTCACTTCCCCCTGGGTGTATATATGATGGATGCATGTGTCAGGATGTATACCCTTCATGTTAGTGTATTCCCAGAAAAATTCTCCTAATTGTTCTTTAAGGATATCTACTAATCGTTTCTGTTGGTATGTATCTAGCCCAGAATTTATATGTAAAAATTTCCCTGGACTAATCTCATGGGGCATAGTATAAGACATGGAAGACTCATCTATTTCAAAAATAAAAGATGTCGAAGAAAAAATGGATGGATCTAATTGTTCTTGAAATTCTTCCACAAACATGTACTCAAATTGGGGAAAAGACTGTGGAAAATCCACACATGTAATAACAGAAATGAATTGGTTTAGCACATTTTCTGGTGTATGCTCCTGAAGTGCCCTTGCATGGTCACTAGGCAATATGGGTTCTTCCCATTCTTCATTCTCATATGGATATTCAAGCCACCATAGGTTCTCCATAATAGGTTGAGCTAGAGGGTAAATGGTGAGCTTCTAGATAGAGAGACCATTTGAAATGGTCATTTCTCCTTCTCTACAACCAATAAATGCATTGGTTGTGGCTAGCCAAGGTCTTCCCAAAATAACAGGATGGCCTCGGGCAGGATCCTTTGAATGAATGACAAGAAAATCTACAGGGTACTCCCATGAGGTTAAAGTAACCATGAAATCATCTAAAATCCCTTCAGGTATAACCCTAGTCTTATCTGCTAATTCCAAAATGGCTGGGGTAAGCCAAAGAAGAGGTTGTAACTGTAATTGTTCCAAGGTAGTAGCTGTCATAAGATTGATGGCTGCCCCTAGGTCTATGAGAGTGTTTCTGATGGAGACCTACTTAATGGTTATAGTCACTATGAGGTTTCCTGGATTCCCATACTTTGCTAGCTTTGGCTACTCTGATATGTACTCAGAGAGTCCTCCTACCAAATGTGCTGTAGGAGGGTCCTTATGCTTCCTACCTGGATTCTTGATAGACAATTATTTGACTACCTTACTATAGATTGGAATGTCATTAATGGCTTGAAGTAGAGGAATATTGACACAAATATTTTTCAATTCATTAAGAATGCCAAATTCCGGTCGGGTGGTAGGTTTCTCGATTACCAATCGGTCTGGATAAGGAGGGACCTTCGTAATTTGTAAAGGTTCAATTTGGGGAAGCTTGGGTTCTTTATTCTTAGGGATAATAAAATCTTCCCACCTAGTGTCATCTGTGGGATTGTTTCAGGATAAATCCGTGACTGCAGACACAAACCAATCTTCCTAGATCCACCTGGATCTAGAACAAAATGGGACAGAATAATACACTTTCCCTAGATCTAGACTATTGAATGAACTAAGAAACTAGGATCAAACACATACCTTATGAACGCTTTCCTTGGGTCTCTATTGTTCCAAGCTTCGCTCCAATGATCTTGTCCCATTCAGATCATAATAGTACAAACCAATCAAAGTGAAGGCAGATCAATATATTCAATAGCTAATCTATACATATGATCAAGGAGTTATGTAATAAAGTGACATCATTTTTATGGGAAAGGGACATATTATTGTATTAAATTGATAGAAAGTGAAACTTACAACCTGAGCCTTGATGTTGTAGATCTCCTTTCGATGGCTCCTAGATCTGACACACACACTTGCTCATGCATGAAGAAAATCAACCACTTTTGATGACCTTGCTGTTGTCTCTAGCTGTTGTAGCATCAATCCTTCATACAACCTTGCACTAGTTCTCCAATAAATCTCTTACTAGATTGCTTCTTTCTTAACCCTTTCCATGAGAATTCCTCTCAATTTATAAGAGAGAATGGATTAGTTACTTGGATAGGAAGTGATCCCAAGATTTCAGGAAAGCCAGTTCTTAGATAACCATTCGAATGCCAACTCACCCTTCTAGAAGATTCCCTTCTAGAAGGCTTGAGAACTTCATCTTTTTCCCCCTTTAGAAGATGTTTGCACCCTGATAGTTAGGTACAGTGCGAACCCCTAGCACCCTAGCTTAATGTAGAATACGAGAATCAGGCATTCTCGTAGGCAAATATATAGGTAGCCTGCGAACCTCCTTTAAAAGTATGATTTTTGGAAGCAAACAAAAGTAAATTTTCTCAGGAAAGTGTTCTTAGTGAAGAGCTTGATTTTCCATCATCATAACATCATCACGATGACCAAAATTGTGGATAACAGGGTTGTTGGGTGGTTTCTTTTTCTTCTTCTTCCTAGATGACTACCGAGGGTCTCTACCTATCTAGAACTTTTCCCGATCTTAGTTGAATTTCCTGTAATGGAATTGGAGTAATGACATATGTCGGTAAGGCCTGCATCTCAACATTGTCAAGAGGTTGAGGGGGCTTATTATTGGGATTCGGCATTGGATGTGCCGGTAATAGTGTTGGTTTTGGGGAGCTTGTATTTTGAAATTGGAGTGGTTGTTGTTGTGGGATATGAGGTAAAGGTGGTGGAACAAAACATGACAAAGGCTACAGAGTGTTTGATGAGAACTGAGAATAAGGATGGTTGTACATAGGAATAGGTGGAGCTTGAGGATTTCCTTGGTTTTGTCCTCCCCTCCATCCTTGAATCCAAGGATGTTGGTACTGAGTAGACCATTTTTTCCAACCTGGTGAGTTCCACTATTGATGTTGATAATAGGGTGGAACTTGAGACTATAGATCCGGGTATGTGGGTTGATTCCTAGGTTGCCATGACCTCCTAGGTGCATAAGAAGACTCCCCAGGATCTCCACTCCTATAGATGGCTAATAAACCAAGAAATGATGGACATTTTTCAGTCACACGGTCTTTTGTACAGAAGCCACAAACTGAAATGTTATCTAATGGGCACTCCCTTGAGGAATTCTTCCTCTTGCATCTTGGGCAATATATGCTCATTGTTGCATTTTCCTCCTCCTTTTTATTTTTGAGTTTAAGGGTATCCAATAGGGAACCTATTGTACTTAGGATGTATGTCTTGAAGTTTTCTATAAGGTTCCCTATCTCTTCTCTCATAATACCACTTGAACTAACTGGTTTTAAATTTCAATTGTAAGGGTCCCGAACATTCTTCCCTGTTTTGGCTCTACTCCTGGAGTAGTTTTTACACATTTCACATATTTCAACAAATGGTTTATGAGAAATATCACCTGATTCCATTAGGTTAAGCATCTCCAATATTCTTCTGAAATTCTCTTAAGGAAAAGAGCCCTAACTGCATCCTCTAGGAGTTCATGGTATTTTGACTTCTAGGAGATATAACCAAATCTTTCCATATAGTCTTCAAGGGTCTCGTCTTCTAACTGTTGGAATTTAAAGATGTCATTATGAGACTCTTTGGTCTTGCAATAGTCTTTGTACTTCTTGAGAAATATGTCTTTTATGGCTTACCAAGACCTAATAGTGGATTCTCCCAACCCCATGAACCATCTTAGTGCAGAGTCTTTGAGGGTGGCAAGAAAGAGTTTTAATTTCTGGGCATCTTTCACATAGTTGTAGCTCATGCACAATATGTCAAATTCAAATAGGAAGGTGTCTGGATCTTCACTGTTTTTTCCATAAAAGGTAGGTAGTGATGAGAGAGGAATATTCTTCATGTTGGCATTTGGAGTGGTGTCTAAAATCGAAAACCCGAAGGTAGTTTTGGTTTGGTTTCCAGTTTCTTCTTCCTCTCTATGTCTTACATTGTTATGGTCCTCTTGATCATCCATATTTGCTTGGTTTCCAAAAAGAGAGTACCTAAGTGGTTTTATCTTTGAAGAGAACTAGGTTTCCCTTTGATGAAAAGCTCTTCCTACTGATTGGATGTCTGGGACTCTACTTGAGTGGGTTGAGATTATTGGTGCCAAAGTTTCTATGTTAATCTAAGAGATAATTACATTGGCTGAGCTACCAAACAAAAGATTCACCTGTTTAGGTTCTATGATATCTTTAAAATTAGAGTCCCCTAATGGTGGTGTAAAAGAAAAGGTTGTATTATTTGGTTCTGTGGAATACTCGAGTGGTCTTGCCTCCTGTCCTATTATGATTGATGCTTCAATTTCTTGTTCTATAGTGCTCCCTGTGTTAGTCCCTTCAGAGACTATTTTAGCTTTTTGAGTCGAACTAGCTGCTATTTTTCGGTATCGGTCTACAGATTTTATAAGCGGAACGTTCCTTCCCCCAAAGATATCAAAAGGAACCTTGGTTGAAAGGTTTGATTTTGAGTTAATGTATCTACCTTGTGGGTCTCTAGTCCTATTCATGAAAGAAAGAAAAAACAAAAAGAAAAAGATACCATTTGATTCCTAGGTCTATTCATGAAAGAAAACAAAAATAAAAACTACTATTGGGTTTGGGGGAACCTACTATAGCAGATGCATGGTTTCTTACCTCTCGTCTTAAAGCTCCCTTGCCACCAAGCTAATGCTAAGGTCTAGAAATGATCTAATTCTTAATTACTTCTTACCTTGAGACAACTCCCCGGCAATGGCGCCAAAATGTTAGGTGATTTATATGTACTAAAAAATACACTAAACTACCCTCAATTAAATTGTCAACCTGGGGTAAGTAAACTTAGAGTTGTAGCAAAATATATGTCAAAGGTAAAACGGTTGGTAGGAGTGTAGACTAACTAAGGAAAGAAGCTATCTAGGGCTAATCTACTCAAGCAAACCTATCTAATGAACAAACACTACTAAGTAAATTGAAACTAGGTAACCTAAGTACTTTTGGGCCAAGGACTAATGGATAGCTCCTAAGAAAGTGAATGAAAACTCTATGTAAAGAAAACTAGTTCATGACAGTAAGCAAAGGTAAACTACTAAGCATACTAAGCAAATGATGAAAGCAAACTACCTTTAACTTGCCAACCTATATCCAATGAGCAACTATCCTATGAAAGAAAATGCATAAGAAAGTAAGAAAAATCACCTATCTAACATATTAAAGCAAATAGACAAGCAAACAAAAACATAAAGCAAAAGACAAGTAAGAAAAAACACCTAACTAACCTATTAAAGTAAATAGACAAGCAAGCAAAAGCATAAAGCAAAAGACAAGTAAGCAAAGACTTCTCATTGAACAACTACCTAGCCTAAGAGGCAAGTGAAATAGATGCCTAATGCAAAACTATCTCTTTTGCGTGAAAGGAAATTTAAATGCTCGATGCAATGCATGAAAGGAAATCTATTCCATTGAAAGAAAGAAACACTATCTACTAAACTTATGAAAACAAGAAGCTAACTCTTCTAATCTACGAAAGCAAGAAACTAATCTTTAACCTATGAAACACTCAAATGTAATGCTGGTGGTTGTGTGAATGCCCTTGGTGGTGATGGATGATATCTCGATGACACTTGACAACAAAGGACAGTTCTAATGGTATAAGATCAATACTAATTTCATTGGCAAAAGGAAAGGTGTGAAGTAAACAGTCCAATGGAAACTTAGCCATGATAAAAGTAATGTTAAATACCCTACATATTCATGTATTAACCATTAACATCATGATGATATCATCATTATCTAATTAAGAAATTCAATTGCATCTTAATCTATGAAAGAAAATTGCGTGAAAGGAAACTATACTATGTCTAGTTTAATCATTCAAGCTATGATAAGAAAATGATTGAAACTAGAAATTAAAAAAATGATATTAAAAAGTGAATTGACAATTACATTTAACCAATAACTAAGCAAGTGAAATCTATCTAAAACTAAAGTAAGCAAGCTATGATTCAAAAATTGGAAGCAAATATATCCATCCATCAATCTTTGTCAGAAGAAGATCAGATTAAAACTATGCTTTGTTCTAAGCTTGATTGTAAAAATATAAAAGAAAGCACAATTTATCATCTAACTACATGCGGGGCTAGTATAGTGAGAGAGAGACTTGCAAGACTTTTCTAGTCTACAATATTAATGCATGTTAATAAATCTCATCATTCTAACCTGTAAAAGAGAAGCAAATCAATTAAGCTACAACAAATTAATTAACTAAATAAAAATATGCATGTACAACAAATAAAGAAAGAGTAATTAAATTAAGAAATGCATAAATCAACATGAAGAGAGTTACTAGACTACTGGTGGCCCCCCAACAAGTCGTGGTCACTCTCTAAAAGTATACCATGATCTTAACAGGATGAATTCACCATACAAATCAAAAAACGCAGTTCTGGCATAATTCTGGCAATGTAAAAATGCAAACAGAGCAAAATCATTTTTCTGGCAATTCTAATGCTTATGCTACTTGGTCAACAATCTAATGATCATCCTATTGGTATTTATAATCTTACAACCTAGGTGGTTGACCACAAGAGGGTCTAACTACCTCTAAATTCGGTAAATTACATTAAACGCATCCATAACTAACAAAACAGAGGAACCCAATGAGAGCCCTCTTTGGACAACTGAAATCGAGTTGTCTTGAGCTTAGTAGCTGGAGGGGGCAATGAAAAACAAAACCCATGTGCTCGATTTGTCCACCACTGGCCGCCAATACCATAACCACCAACTTGTGTTGTGTTTTTGTGCAATACTCGGTGTCGGAATGAGTGCTAGATCAAGTACCAGAACGAGTGTTGGATCAAGTGTCGGAACAAGTGTCAGACCAAGAAACATGGTGTGTTTTTCCCTGTAACAACAAAAAAACATGAATTAACTCTTGGAAACCATAAAATATGGTAAATTAAACTTGATTGAATCACGAAACACGAATTATATGTACCTCATGTTGATTGTATCATTTTACCATAAAATTCTTCAAAAATCTCCTTTGAAAGATAAAAAACACATATGTACATATGGCAAAAAGTGTATAATAACGTCATGAAGATGATCATATCTCGGGCCCAACAGTTCCGATGACTGTCTAATTGGTATGTATTAGTTGGACCAACACAATGTTATCCTAGATTGTTATAATAAGTCATTTACATGTTGGGATGGGGAAGGGAACCTAATGATAGTACATGGAATTCCCAAGGAAATAACTGTCAGAGAAATCTCAGCGATGCAGCTGAAGAAAAGTTACATGAAAGGGTGTCAAATATTTGTAGATCATATGGAAGAGACACCTAAAGATAAGGTGTCAAATATTGAAGATTATGCAGTCCTAAAAGAGTTTGGGGATGTATTTAAAGAAATACCAGGATTACCCTCTAAAAGACAAATTGATTTCTCCATAAATATGTTTCCTGGAGCAGCTCCAGTATCCAAGACCCCTTACAGGATGAGTACATTGGAATTGAAGGAATTTCAAATGAAACTTGAAGAGCTTCTGAAGAAGGGGTATATACACCCAAGTGTGTCACCTTGGGGTGCCCTGGTATTATTTGTGAAGAAAAAGGATGGAATATTGATATTTTGCATGGACTTCGGGTAGTTGAACAAGGTAACTGTGAAGAATAAGTATTCTTTGCCATGGATTGATGATCTCTTTGATCAGTTGAAGAATGAAAAAATATTCTCCAAGATTGATATCAGGTTAGGTTATCATCATATAAGAATTAAAGAAGAATAAATCAACATGACTACTTTTAGAACAAGGTATGGGCATTATGAGTTCACAGTGGTGCCATTTGGATTATCAAATGCACCAACTGTCTTCGTGTGTTTAACGAATTGTATTTTCATAGAATATTTAGATATTTGTCATTGTATTTTTATATGACATTCTTACATATTCTAAGTCAGAGGAAGAGAATGAACAACACTTGAGGATGGTACTATAGGTATTAAGGGAGAATTAGTTGTATGCCAAATTGAGCAAGTACTCATCTTATCAGAAGCAAATTCACTATTTGGGACATATCATATCTGAGGACGGGATATTCGTGTATCCTAAAAATATTGAGGCCATTAGAGGATGGTAAACACATAAGAATGTGACAGAGATTAGATCATTCATGGGCCTTGTAGGCTACTATAGAATATTTATTTCAGGATTCTCAAATATTGAACACCTGGTCACTTCTTTGCAAAAGAAGGGAGTGAAATTTCAATGGACATTGGAGTGTGAAAAGAGTTTCCAACACTTGAAGTATTTATTAACCAGTGCTCCAATACTAAGGATTTATGACCCAAATGAAGAATTCATTGTATGCATTGATGCATGTAAATAAGGACTTGGTGGACTGCTCAGTCAAAATGGGTATGTTGTATATTATGAATCAAGGAAGTTGAAGGAGCATGGAAGACACTATGCTACTCATGATTTGGATATGGAAACCATAGTGCATGCCTTGAATATGTGGAGGCACTACCTCATGGGTAAAAGGTTCAAGCCAAGGATAGACCATAATGGTCTGAAATATTTATTTGAACAACCAACTCTAAATGCCAGGAAAAGCAAGTGGTTAGAATTTCTCAGTGAATACGACTTTGATATAAAGCATATGAAAGGGAAATAGAACAAGATAATTGATGCACTTAGTAGAAGGGTGCATGAGTTGGATGCTACAACCATTATCATGTACTAATCATATTTGAAAGACAAAATCCTACAGACTACAAAATGATACTTGCAATACATAGAAATAATAAAAAAATTACAGCAAGGTATGTTGCAGCAGAAAATTGAAGACTATAAGCTAGGGAATGTTGAAATTCTCATGTACAGAGTGTTGGGTTGAGAAAAAGGTATAAATATTATCCTTATTACTTTAATTTTTGATATGTTATTTGTTGAATTTTCTATTAATTTGAAGTAGCTAGGAAGAAAATGGTTAAAAATCTCTTAGGAAATAATATTAAATGATATTAGATATTTTATGAACTTTGGTTTGAATTTGTAACATACCCAACCACCCACAGGCCGGGGTATTCTACCTGCAAGCCCGCCCTTGGACTTATTTATCTTACAGATACCTTTTCATTGTTTAAGGGTGCAAAAAAGAAAAAGACTTCAACGACATGCACACCAGTAATCAACAAGCATGCATAGTCTAAAGATTCGATTGAACGATAATTAAATATACATTGGAAATAAC
This sequence comes from Picea glauca, assembly GCA_000966675.3. Classification (NCBI taxonomy): domain Eukaryota; kingdom Viridiplantae; phylum Streptophyta; class Pinopsida; order Pinales; family Pinaceae; genus Picea; species Picea glauca. The sequence continues at coordinate 485,372 of JZKD02S2289537.1, forward strand.
ATTCAAATACATGTAAATGATACCATAAAAGGGATAACTTATTTTTATATAAGGTGACTCCAAATGGTTGTAGACCAATGACGTTCCACCCAATCGTAGACACCACTACTCCAAATCTCAACAATAGTGCCACCCCCAAGCCAGGGCTATGAATCCACAAGGACGGTTCTAGAGTGTACTTAGGTTCCAAAACTAGTCAGCTCTCAAGATCTCATAGGTTTCCCAACACCCACAACAATCTAAGTACCTATCTCTCTTCTTCCCAGCCTGTGTCACCCCAAGAGAATGGACCTCCACCCTTCTCTACCATGCAGTCCCTCAGGCAGTCCTTCCCCTTATTACCAAGGCCTCCAGCACAACTGGTCTAGAATCTCAATGATGGAACTCTCATGACTCGTAGTTGTGAGAAAAAAATGACACAGGCCAACACATATCAGTCATGCAGGCCCCAAGTCATGGATGGATTGCACCAACAACCATTACAGCCAACTATCCCGTGGCTAATTATCCAACGGTTCGGTTCCTTTTCAATTTTCCAAGAAAAGACGCAGGTGAGGAGGGATTAATGGATGGGTCAGGGGGTGTATGGGAGTGCATGATGGGAGTGTGTGAGGGAAAGAATGGGATTATGCAGAGGTGACAAACCGGATGAGACAATGACCAACCCCACAATTAGACCAGGGATGGGTTTAAGTATTTTCGTGGGGAAATCAAGAACCTCCTGGCCTTCCCCAAGAAGCTCACGTAACTGATCCCCTTCCCTTAGGAAGAAAGGTAATTAACACAAGAATAAACATTTATCCCCTCAATCCCCCTCTCTTATGAAATCATATCCCCCTATAACTCTACTCCTTGTCCATCTAGCATCCAACGATGTTTTTATTATTAATAATGATCAAAACATTACATTTCTTGGGCATACTGGTCCTTTAAATAATTGTTTGGGCACTCAGGCATCTCAACATTGTAACAATACATTATTTAAAATGGGGGTTCGAAACCTGGGGTGTTACATCCCCTCCCCCTTGTTTTGGCACTGTCCTTAGTGCATATACAAAATAGAGATAAAAATCTCCAATTTATTCAAAACGTTGCGGGTACTCTACCCGCATGGCATATTCATTCTCCTAGGTAGCATCTTTAGGACCGTAACAGGTCCACTAAACTTTTACCAGCTCTATAACTCGATTTCAGATAATTTTTACGTTTCTGTCCAATACCCATACTGGTTGAACCTAAAAGTATCCCTCCATCTCTACCTGAATCAGATGCCAATCAATAACATGGTTAGGATCATGTACATATTTCTTTAGTAAAGATAAATGAAATACATTATGCACATTCATGGAAGCAGGAAATGCAAGCATGTATGCAACTGGCCCTATTTTTTCCAATACTTCAAATGGACCACAGAATCTGGCTGCCAGCTTTGTACAACTACCCAATTTCAAAGAGATTTTCTTGGGCTTCACTTTCAAAAGTACATGATCCCCTACTTTAAATTCTTTAGTTGTCCTATTCTTTTCTGCATAAACTTTCTGTCTATCCTGAGCTCCCTTTAAATTTTGTTTGATCTTAACCACCTGGTCTTCCATGTCCTTGAGAAACTTCGACTCAAATACCACTCTATCTACTGGGTTGTCCCAGCTTATTGGAGTATTGCATTTCCTACCATACAAGGCTTCAAATGGGCTCATTCTCAATGAATCTTGATACCCATTATTATATGAAAACTCAACCAATTGTAAGTAATCTTCCCACTTAGATGGCTTATCCATCACATACATTCTCAACATGTCTTCAATTATTCTATTGACTCTCTCTGTTTTCCCATCTGTTTGGGGATGATATGTCATGCTAAAGTTTAGATTTGTGCCAAATCCTTTAAACAATACCCTCCAGAAATTGGAGGTAAACTTTGTATCTCTTTCTGAGACAATTGTCCTAGGTATCCCATGCAACCTAGCAATTTCCTTCATGAAAATTTTTGCAATATTAGCCATTGTATGTGTTGTCTTCATGGGCACAAAATGAGCGTCATTTGTTAATTTTTCAACCACCACCATGATTGAATCATGTTTCTTATTCATTCTGGGTAATCCTATGATGAAATACATGGTTATCACTTCCCATTTCTTCTCTGGAATTGGCAATGGCTGCAGCAAACCCGTTCGGTGCCTATGCTCAGCCTTCACCTTCTAACATTCCATACATCGAGCGATGTAATTAGCAACATCCTTCTTCATTCCCGACCAAAAGAAATGGTTGCTTACTGTTGTAATTGTCTTCTGGTAACTGGGATGTCCAACATAAGGAACATCATTCATTTCCTTTAGTACCAAGTTCCTCAGTTCTCCAAAACTAGGGACATAGATTCTATTTTTATGCATGAGTAATCCGTCTTCCTTGATCTCATACTCCTTTATTTTTTGCAGTACATATCCTTGTTGTAAGTTTTCCTTTAACTATAGGTAATGCTGATTTGTAACAAGACCATCTAAAATTTTGTTCTTCAAGTTTGACTGAGGCATATTGACAGCAGTAGCATGCATGAGATGCACTCTCCTACTAAGTGCATCAGAAACTTTATTCTCCTTCCCCTTGATATGCTTGATATTGAAGTCATACTCACTTAAAAATTTCATCCATCTTGTTTTCCTGGCATTGAAGGTCATTTGTTCAAAAAGATACTTTAGGCCAATGTGGTCTATCCTTAATTCGAATTTATTCTCGATGAGATAATGCCTCCACATCCTCAAGGTGTGAACAATGGAAACAAGTTCCAAGTCATGTGTGGCATAGTTCCTCTCATGTTCTTTAATATTTTTGGACTCATATCCGATGACATGTCCATTTTGAGTGAGGACTCCCCCAAGTCCTTCCTTACATGTGTCTGTACATACCACAAAACTTTCATTTGGGTCAACAATCTTTAACACAGGTGCACTAGCAAGTAATTCCTTCAATAGATTAAAATTATTTTCACACTTGAGTGTCCATTCAAATTTAGTTCCCTTATTTTGAAAATAAGTGATAGGATGAGAAATCTTAGAGAATCCCACCTTCTGTAGTAGCCAACTAATCCCATAAAAGATCTGATGTCTGACATATTTCTGGGTGTTGTCCATCCTCTAATGGCTTCGATCTTCTCTGGATCTACTGCTATGCCCTACTCTGAAATAATGTGTCCCAAGTAATGGATCTGCTTTTGATAAAAATAACACTTACTCAACTTGGCATACAACAGGTGTTTTCTCAGTACTTACAATACCAGTCTTAAGTGATGTTCATGCTCCTTTTCAGACTTAGAATAGATAAATATGTCATCCAGGAATACTATGACAAACTTGTCCAAATAATTTCTGAATATGACATTCATTAAGCACATGAAGACAGTTGGTGCATTGGTCAGTCCAAATGGAACCACTACAAATTCATAATGCCCCTACCTAGTCCTAAAGGTTGTCTTATGAATGTCTTCTTCCTTGATTCTTACCTGATTGTATCCTGCCCTCAGGTCAATTTTTGAAAATATCTTTGCTACTCTTAGATGATCGAAGAGGTCATCAATTTTGGGTAGAGGATACTTGTTCTTTTTAGTGTACTTGTTTATCTTTCGGAAGTCAATACACACCCTCAAGGTTCCATCCTTCTTTTTGACAAAAAATACTCATGCCCCCCAAGGTGAAACACTTGGATGTATGTACCCTTTCTTCAAAAATTCTTCCAACTACACTTGTAATTATTTTAACTCTAGTGTGCTCATTCTGTAAGGTGTTTTTGACACCAGGGCAGCTCCTGGCACTAAGTCAATTGAGAAATCTATCTCCCTTCTTGGAGGCAGTTCGAGTATTTCTTGGAATACACCTTCAAATTCCTATAGTACTGAGAAATCTTCAAGGCTTGGACCCTTTGTATTATCTGGATCTTCCACATGAGTTGCATACAATTGAAATCCTTTCTTAAAACATCTTTTTAGTTGTAGGTCTGAAATCTCCCTTATAGATATGGGTCTTGGAACTCCTTTCACAGTGCTCTGCTTTCCATTTCCATCAAGACATGTGAATGTATTGTTATGACAATATAGGACAACATGATGCTTGTCCAACCAATCCATCCCAATCAGAACATCATAAGACCCCAATGGTATGATATTTAGATCAAAAATAGTATTCACACCATTAAGACTTATGGAACAACTTCTGACATATCATGGATTCTTCTTTTGGTTGCAGTGGCTAGTTGAACCAAACTTGCTTTTCCAAGTTTACTTTTCTCTAAATGTAATCTATCCACTATCTTAGGATCAATGTAGCAATGACATACTCCTAAATCAATCAAAATAGAAATAGGTTGATTTATGATCTTACCTTCCACCTCAATCATATTGGACTGGTACTCTGCTTGTCAATCATCTAAAACTGCATAGATTCTTCCCATATCTTCGACTATTGTATCCTCTTGGATGTTGTGCACACTCTTCACTCTGTCTTTTCTGTGTGGGCAATCATTTTACAGGTGATATCCCTTACATCCCCAACATTGGATTGGTGGTATTCCCCTTTTTCCCAAGGAAGCTTCCTTCTTGGAATCTCCCTTAGCATACTGATATTGATGATTTCTATTAGTCTCATTCCTATTGAAGAGAGGTTTGAATCCTTTCTTCCTCTGATCAGACTTCACATTTTTCTTGTCCTTCCAAGATTTATGCAAGGATTCACTTCCTTGGCCTTGATCATATAGGTATTTATCCTTCCAAATGGCTTCAGTCAAGGTCTTGGGTTCATCATACTTGATATTTTCCTTATAAAGCCTGGAAATCCACTTAGAAATATCTGTACTTTCACTTTCTCATAACCAATGAACTTGACATACTTTAACAATCCCGAGAAATTATTCTCATACTTTTCCATAGTCATGCTTCCCAAACTGAGTTCAAGGAACTCCCGCATTTTCTTGTCATAGAAATGACCTGAGAGGTACTCCTTCTAGAAGTACTTCTTGAACTGCTTTTAAGTGATCCAAATTTCATTAACATGTTCCACTTTCTTCAGTTGGTCCCACCACATCACAACCTTCCTGTGTAAATGGTAGGTGGAAATCCTGGCTTCCATGTTTGATGAATAGTTATGCAATTGAAAATATCTCTGGAGCCCAAGAAACCATGCTTCGACATCATCTTCCCTTTCTCTTTCACCGTCGAAGGAAGGTGTATTGAACTTCCTCAACTCTCCTTGAAAAATATCTACCTCTTGTTTCCTTCTTTGTTGTTCGATAGGGGACACCTATGGACTCCTTACAGGATCTTCCGATGCATAAAAATTTCTTTCTGAGTGAGGAGGTTAGTGGTGCCCATGAGCTTTGCTGGCACTTTTGGAATAACCAACGCTTCCACGAGAATCTCTTCTTTCATGATACTTTCCTCCTTCCTCTTATATTGAGTTTGATATCTTCTTCATTTGTCTCTGCAACTAATTTAATATCTACAACACTCGAGTGTTTATCTTACTTTTCTCTCTCATCAGTCTCTCGTTGTCTGCTCTGTAGCTCTGCACTTCCATCTTCAGGCTTCTTACCATTTCTATTAATGTTTCTTACTCTCCTTTTCCACTGCGTCCAATGGACTCTATCTCTCCATTACCAAATCTGGTATTCTGGCCTTTGGACTCCTTATCATGACTGGAGGCTCCCTTTCCTTCTTCCATTTCCTCAATACACATCCTAAGCTGACGTGCTTAAGCCCCTTAATTCTGCAAAATGTGCAAGCGGCAATTTTGTTAGAATTATGAGTATGATAGACAAAATTTCCAAACCATGCTACAACTCTCTTTATTGTTTTTTTTCATAGATACCATATCCCCATTCTCTGAAAATAACAGTGTCCTGTTATCCTTATCTGACACAAAATTTCATCCTACGTTGGTGCTTCCTTCAAACCATTTCCCAGGTGATCACGATTTGAAACCACGGCTAATTCCTTCCTTAGCACTTTTTTGTCTTGAGGACAACCAATTTATCCCTTATCCATTTTTCCCTCAACTCTCAATCTCCATGTGACCATAGTCATGACCATGTGCTTAGCTAAAAAAGAGATCACCCAGAGATTCGGGACTTCAGAACTTTCAACCAGGACCAGATCAACGGTCTTCATCCTCATTCATGATCAATGATCGAGATCCACTTCGGAACTCCACGCTTCAAAAGTTTCAACTTTCAACCTCCCCTTTTCCCTAGAGTACTCTATACCTGAAGTTCAGAATCAGGCACCACACATCCTCCTCAAATCAATGGCTCTAGTCCACTTTGGGACTTCGGCCTTCAGAAGCCTCAACCTTTTTCCTCTTAATTCCTTCCGGAACACTTTTACCTAGAGTTCACGATTTGTCGACGCACGTCCTCCTGCAGATCAACAACCATGAATCACTTCATCTCTTCAGGCTTCGGGAGTTTCAAACTCTTCACCTTTGCTTCCTTCCAGAGTGCTTTCACCCGAAGTCGATGATCCTTCGACACATGTCTTCTAGAATCAACGGTCGATATGTACTCAAGCCTTCTGGCCTTTGGGATTTTTCGACCCAACACAACCTGTCACATCTTTTCCCTCTGGAGTGCCCAGTCTCTGGACTGTACAATCTGTCGCCACATGGAGAAATATTGGAAGAGGAAACGTTTCCCAATAAGGCGGGTGACACATGTCACATTCTAACTAACCTTTCAATACTCCAAATGCTTAAAACTTAGTGACACATGGCACACATCCCATGTGTCCATGTCATCCTAGGTGATGTCTGCAAGCCATATCACTTTGGGAATTCCAGGGTCCACATCACCTCTAGGTGACATCATCGTGCCTCATAACTTCGACTCTTCAGACTTCAGGACTTCGTGAGTTTTCATACTAGCGCACTTCCAATTCTCCTGAACTATGAATTCCCGAACTAGCTAATCTGTCGCCATGTGTTTTCCTGGATCAGATGACTAAGATTCACTTCGAGTCTTCACCTGTAGCTCGTATATCTTCTCCATGTGTCCTCCTTAATATGGCGACTATTTTTTATTTCTGGGGTTCGGACTTCAGATATCTCAAACCTCAACCATTTTTTTTTAATGTTTTTGTCTGAATCTCGTGATCTGGTGACGCGTGCCACCTCATAGATCGATGACTATGATTTCTTCGGGTCTTCAGACTTTGGAAATATCAAACTTCAAAATTTATCTAGCCCCATGGGATTTTATCAAAATCCATGGATCTGGGGACGTGTGGCTCATGATAGATCGATGGATGAGATCCTTTCAAGTCTTCGGGTTTCGAAAGTCTCAAACTTCAAACCCCTTCCTTCCTCACTTTTTCCTGAATCATTTTATCTAAATCACGCGATCAGTGGATGCATGTTCTCCCACATATCAACGGTTCTCAGGCTACTTTATCTCTTGGGGGGTTCGTTGCTCAAGCACTGATATTGTCACATCACTACATGCCTTTTCAATTTGTGGGGGCAGGCATCGATGGTTTGGAGTAATCCACTTTTCACCCTGCAATTCTCCCGATGTTGACACGTAACCCCTTGGTGAAACTATAGTTTGGATGGTGGGACCGCCTTGGGAAATTAACTCCCATGCAACTCGGTTTCCCACAATGCCTGTTGGTTGTTGATCTCTCTCTCTAATGGGATCTGACGATCGTGACCTTTACCTTTGCCTCCCTTTTCATCGGATGACCCTTGTTCACCTTGTTAAGGTTTAAGCTGTTATTAGGTTTCTTTTCAATTCATTATATAACCATAGCATAGATAGAATCACCAAGAAATACACAATCACAAGAGACACATCATTTATCCTGGGAAACCCTCATGGGTGAGAAAACCCAACAAAAACTTCCTTAATATAGATAATCAATACAGTGCCAAGAGAATAAACCAAACAATACATAAATTCCTCTCCCAAATATGTGCCTCTCTCTCTCTTCCTTCTTCTCCAACTTTAGCTTCAAAATTGTGCTCTTGTGAACAAGTGAGTGAGTGAACAAATGAAAAGCTGGCCTCTCTTATTTATACAATCTGGTAGGCACTGAATTGAGGTGTTTTTTCATTGGCAGGACTGACTTCTGATTCTGGGTGGTTATAACCACTTTAATATATTCTAGTACTGACTTCTCATTTAGCCTATTACAATTAGGGTTTGACCAATCTACAAAAGAGGATTTGGTCATTTACAATACTCGACATGATCAATCCACAAAAGGGGATTGATCTAATGAATAATACATCAATAGTAAATAGAATACTATTTGCAGTTACATTATTTCAACACTCCCCTTTAACAAGAAGAGTATTCTACAACAACATCAGGCGAGAGAGAGAGAGAGAGAGAGAGAGCAACAACATCAACAACACCTTGGAACACTGACTGGAATATCTATAAATCATCGAAAGTTTTTCTCATCATCATCGTTCTCAGCGTGGAGCTAGAGTAGCATCATCATCCTCATTAGAATGAGGTTGAAGTATCATAATCATCTTCTTTAGCATGAGTCTAAAGGAATATCATCAACATCTTTAGCATGAGGGTAAAGTAATCATCATCATCTTCAACATTAAATGTGAAATAACATCATCATCATCTTCAGCAAGAAGTTGAAGTGGCATCATCATCTTCAACAAGAATCTGAAGTGGAATCATCAACATCTGCATCAACATGGATTGGTATAACACTAATACATCATCATCATCAATAACAACAATAACACAACATAAAGGATGGAGCATCATCAACATCAGCACTAGGTTGAGAGTCTTCAGCACGAGGTTAGCATCACATCATGAAGTTGACTGCACAATATCATCATCACGAAGCAGCCTACACAATATCATCAACACGAAGCTGTCATCACAGTACGAGATCGACAACACAATATCATCAACACGAAGCTAGAATCACAGCACGAGGCTGTAAACACATCATCACAGCACGAGGCTGGCACATCATCACATCATGAGGATGGCACATAATCACAACATGAGGCTAGCATGACATCAACATGAGGTTGGCATGGCATCAACATGAGGCTGGCATCACAACACTAGGATGGCACATCAACACAACACGAGGCTGGAATATCATCAGCATGAAGCTAGCATCACAACATTTAAGCTGGCACATCAACACAACAATTAAGATGGCACATCATCACAACAATTAAGTTGTCACATCATCACAATAATTAAGCTAGCACATCATCACAACAATTAAGCTGGCACATCATATCAACAATTAAGCTGGAACATCATCACAACAATTAAGTTGGCACATCATCACAACAATTAAGTTGGCACATCATCACAACAATTAAGTTGGTATATCATCACAACAATTAAGCTGGCACATCATCATTTTGTGGTACTTCGATAGATCCAAAGAACCTACCCAGGGATAAAAAAGATTCCCTAGGATATAAAATCCTAACGGAGCTACCACATGGTACTCTGACATACCGTCCTTACCGGACCTTCAAGATCTTCCCAAGAATCATAAGATTCCCTAGGATTTTAAAAATCCTCATGGATCTACCATTATTGATCAGGATACCATAGTATCATCAACAATACTCCCCCTTTCGAGGAGGTCCTTTCGGACTATACCAAGCTTGTCTCGAAAGTTCTCAAACTTTACACAAGACAGAGGATTGGTTAACACATCTGCAACCTGTTCATCTATTTCAACATATTGGATTTTTATAGCTCCTCTCTGCATCATATCATGGGTGAAGTGATACCAGATCTCTATGTGCTTCGACTTATCATGGAACACATGGTTCTCCATAATTTTTATACAACTTTTTTATCACATAGAATCATGGTGGCTTCCATCTACATATCAAATAGATTGGTCAACAACATCTGAAGCCATATGGCTTCACAACTGGAAGAACATGCAACAATGTATTCCGCTTCTGTCGTGCTTGGAGCAATGATGAATTTCTTCCTACTCTTCCATGAGATCATGGCTGACCTCAAACTGAAACAACATCCTAAAGTGCTCTTTCTATCAGAAACACTTCCATCTCAATCTGAATCGGTGTAACCACTCAGTTTGAAGTCATGATCTCTAGTATAATAGGGACCAAAATCCAACATACCCTTAAGGTATCTCATCATATGTTTTACAACAACAATGTGAAGATGTCTGGGTTCTACTAGATAATGACTCAAGGAAAAACATATATCTAGCATGGTATTCATCAGATACATCACTGAACCAATAATTTGTCTGTACAAAGTAGCATCAACCAATTCTGACGAGGTATCTACCAGGAGCTTCAACTTTTTTTTCGTGGGTGTGTACATGGATTTGCATTTCAACTTGTCAAACCTCTTCATTTTAACTATAGACTTCCCTTGGTTAAGGAATATCTTCTTCGTGCTCTGCTAAACTTCAAGACCTAAGAGATAATACATTTTGGTCTTCCATCCAACTCTGTAGCAATCTTCTTCTACAATTTGTGATGAGATTTTTTTCATCTTGTCAATAATACATCATCTACATATAGTAGTAACATCATTGGCTCATCATTCATAACCTTGACATAAAGGTTAGAATCGAATTTTCTCTTGGTAAAGTCCAAGATCGTCATGAAACTGTCAATTCTTCCATACCAAGCTCTAGGACCTTGCTTCAACATGTACAAAGATTCCTTCAACTGGAAGACATGAGTCTTTCTATCTTCAATCTTCAGATCAAAGTTTCTCATTACATTGTACCAATCTGGTACACTTTCTTAGATGAAACTCAATATGCACAATCATGTGCTAGCTCTATGTGCTCTCTACAACGCACTATATCTCTTACTAATTGAGAGTATGTCCTCTCCTCTTTATGCAACTGTTCCTTCTGGAACTAGGACTCTACAACTGCACCTTCTCTAAAGCTGAGAATGGTTGCTCCATTCTCACTGTGACTGCTGAAATATGGGAGTAACTCCTCTACTCCATTATGGAAACAACTTCATATGAAAGTGAGAGTGGCTCAATAACTGATACGGAAGATAACTCTTCTTATTTCATGGAGGTAACATTATCTTTTATCATAGTCATGTCTCCATGACCCAACTAATGTACTGCACCAAGTCCCACTCAATTTTAAATATGGGGATTTCTCCCCCTGCATTTCATACTATATATGAATCATGGTTGTTTTGGTTGTTTTCATAAATACTGGAATTATTTCTTCAATACGTGTCTCGTCATAGTCTTCTCCCTTTTGCTGGGAGAATCCTATGGACACACATCAGGATTTTGTACATATGCAACATGCTTGATCAGTATAGATCAATATTTGGAAGTCAATACTGAATTCTCTTCTAGTCTCACAAAAGAATCCATATCCTAGTCTTTTTGACTGTCTTCCTTCTTTGTCATTGAAACAAGGGAATCTCCCAGGAGATTTCATATCTCCTAGGAGTCTATGAAGTTACATCTAGTCTTCTCACAACATCTATTTTCTATTCTTGGAAGTTGTCTTTTCATCCGATCTTTTATGAGATTAGGCTTATCCTTGATTTCTTCTGAGTCTACGAGGACTTCATCATATCTTACAGGGTATACTTGGTGTTGAATAGCAAGTCTAAATATTAAAGACTGAGTCAGGATTCAACCAAGTTCTTCTTCTCGTTAAGGTGGCTTCATTAACCTTTGAACAATTCTACTATGAGATCTTGTTCTAATGTTCGGTCATCTTTGGAGCCTTCTACTCACAATCAATCTTCATATGAGATACTCTGAATCTCGAGAGATAGTTTCTTCTTCATCTTCTTTGGTACATGTGTGTATATGGTCATGTACATAGTGTTGGAAATGTGTAACAGTTAGCATATGCTTGTCATTGATGGCAAGTACAACAGTGAAGATGACAGGCAAACAGAAGACAAAGGAAATTAAGCTCAGGAGGAATAGTAGTCTTATATGCGCAAGAAGCATAGGAAAGAGACCGAGAACCGTCAGATCTCACTCGGAAATCCCGACAGCTGTTGGATCGGGAGAAGCTGCGCAGATGTTAAGCGCAGGAGTTAAGCACAGAAAAGAAGTGATCTAAGCCGTCAGATTGGAAGCAAACCCCGACAATTGTCAGATATGCAGAAGCTGCGAGCGAGATAAGCCATCAGAGAATCGGGGATCGCGATTTCAAAATGCAAAGAACACTTGACAACGGAAACTCCGATTTCGCGATATGATCGCAGCCGTTAAAGCGAAAAAGAGGTCTGGACCGTTGATCTCAT
>JZKD02S2289537.1:504807-520094 GCA_000966675.3 Picea glauca
TCTGAGCCGTCCGTCTGAAGAAGGACACGTGTCGCACGATCATCGGTATCGAAGATCCGAGACACCAAGCATCGGGACTTGCAGGTCTCGAAACCCCGGAAAGATCAGAGCCGTCCATCTGGAAGGACGCGTGGCAAAGAATAGGGCACCATCGGCATTGTATACATCGGGAAATTGGAGATCTCGATAACAAGAGATTTGTGTATTGTGAAATCGCGATCCGCGAAACCCCGATAATTGGGGAACAACTATCAACATAGCAGAGAAGGAGGACAGAGGCATCACAAACCGCGTAGCTCCGATGGGGTAAGGTTGTGGTCACGATATGACGGTCATGTGGACCAAGGCTTAGCCAGGAGGGCTGAAGTGCATCGCAAATCGGGAAATCGCGAATCCCGTGGACATAATTTTTATGTCATCGCAAATGCCAAAATCGCGATATATATATGAAATCCCGATTTGATATGAACCATTGGATCAAGAAGTGATCGAAGGGCTACTGAGGCACGACACAGTGAGACTGCCAGAAGCCATTGAAGACGTCCGCCATAGAAGTTGAAGAAGACCGTTGTGTAATCACCAGAGAAGTTGAAAAGTCAAGATGATGATCAGATAGAGGACTCAAGAGGTGGAGGATAATGACGTAGAGTCTGCATGCAGAGGCATGGAAAACATTGCATGCAGAAGGTGCACAGATGCTATAAATACACGGTACAGAAAAGAGATAAAGTTGTTGTTGCTGTTGGATTTTTGGGTTGCTATTGGAGGTCATTGTGGTGATTCAAGTGGTAAGAAGGATCAGAGGGCAGCAGCTAATTTTCACAGAAGAGTATCTGTGCAAAGAATGGGAATGGTGTTCAGAGCTGGAAAAACAGAAGAACAGACAGAGCAACCAAGTGGAGCAGAACAGTGATAAAGTCAGGTATGCTATCATCGAACATCACATCACTGTAATAATTTCAGTTGCAAATATTTACATTTCAGGGTGGTTGGGAGGTGCTAGGGAGGACTGTTGTCCTCATAGGTTCAAGTGGGTGCTTGAACACAGGGAGTTGGTGCTTTCTTCTAGTTGGTGCTAGAGAAACCAGGGAGTTGGTGCTTCCTTCTAGTGGGTGCTAGAGAAAACAGAGAGTTGGTGCTCTCAGCAAGTTGTAGCTTGCAAAACAGAGGTTGCAGCCTCATTATGAGTTGGTGCTCATATGTGTGATAATGTGAAGAATGTAACTATTACTTATCATATAAAGAAAAAGAGGTTTTTACCCTATATGGGTTTCCTCAAGAAATATCTGTCTCTATGTTTCTCATATGTGTGACTGATGCTGAATTTGCCATTGTCTATTTCCCTGGATTATTGTGATTATCATTTAGTGTCTCATCAAAGAGTTTAAAATAAGCATAATTGTTTAAGCACGGTAACAAATGATTCACCCCCCCTCTCAGTTGTCCAACACATAGTGTTCTTCATGTCTCATATAATATGTTTCCTTCAACAACCTTCACTATAGCTTCCTTAGGTTTATCACCTGTGACCTGAAACATGGTCAACAAAAAAGAAAGCAAGAATAATACTCCTTTGATAATAGTAGATAACAATAACACGAATAATCATCACAATAGCTCCTTTAGAGCTATCACTTGTGGCCTGTCTGAAGCAAAGATAAAAAGTAATAAATACAATATGAAATGAGGTCAACACTCTTATAGTGTTGTGATAAAAAAATCATCCAAGGTAACCTGGAATCAATACAAGAAGTTTCTCCTAGAGGAGATGTTAGTTGTATCTGGTAAATTATTACATTAAGAATTTATCTTAATATGCTCACATTCTACCAAGCATAATACTTTTCAAAGTTTGCTACCTCAACTATAATGTTTACTTGTAAAGGGTAGTTATCAACTTTGTCATGTGCAACTTTGAATCTTATCAATTTAATTAATCAAACCTGGAACCTGGAGTCTTGTCCTCAAGAATGAGTGTGTGTTTCTTTTCTTCCAAGTCTCCTTCACTCAAGATGACAAGTGATTTCTTCAACCTGTCTTTTGCACTAAGAAAATATGCTATATTGACAGGAGGTTGGGTTAGAGAATAAACTCTATTATCTCAAATTTAATCCATATAATACCTTGACTTAGATTTTGACCAAATTTTAGTATGATGGTAATAGCTTCAACATGTAACACTGATCAAAATAATGTCATAACAAATAGATGCATATCAGAATAATCAAACCTGAGTTTCATTATTCCTCTCAATGTGTTGGATCTTGATATCCTTCTGGATATATGGCAATAGATCCCTTCTCCTGCTAATACCCTTTAAATCTTAACAATTTAAACATATGTGAGTACATACCTCTTATAGTGTTTGCAGGTAGTGGCACGATCTGGTAGAAGCGGTAATAATTACCAACTCTTAAAAACTTCAAGGGTGACTGCAACTGGTACTACAGTTGATACTTCAACTGATATTGCAACTCCAATTGATACTGCAACTGATTCTATAACTGCAACTTAGGGTTTTATGAGGAAACCCTAATTTTTTAAACTTCAAATTTTGAAATTCTGATCCAGGGGCTAGATGTGATGAGCTGAGGCGAGTAGGATGGTATAGTCAGATTTTTGAAAATCCAAAATTTCCCCCCTCAAACTTGATCAATTTATTTCTGGATTGGTGCTTCTGGTTTTCTGGTACTTCTGGTACTTTGGTACTTCTGGTTTTCTGATACTTCTGATACTTTGTGAAAACTAGGGTTTCACTTTCTAGGAGATCTACCCACTGAAAAGGTGCGCTGAAGGTGATAAAGATTTCTTTGGTGTAGGGCACACTTTTCTAGACGACTTTGAGGCTAAAAACCTTATTCAATAAAAATCCCTAATTTTCATGTACGACAACAGTGACATTTTTCTTCTTCTTGTGAAAGATTCTCTCTTCAGCTTAGCTCTGATAGCATGTTAAGGTTTAATTTATTATTAGGTTTCTTTTCAATTCACTAGATAACCATAGCATATATAGGATCACTAAGAAATACACAATCACAAGAGACACATCATTTATCTTGGGAAGCTTTCATGGGGGAGAAAACTCAACAAAAGCTTCCTTAATATAAATAACCAATACAATGCCAAGAGAATAAACCAAACAATAGAAAAAGTCCTCTCCCAAGTATGTGCCTCTCTCTCTCTTCCTTCTTCTCCAACTACAGCTTCAAACTTGTGCTCTGATGAACAAGTGAGTGAGTGAACAAATGAGGCATTGACCTCTCTTATTTATACAATCTGGCAGGTGTTGAACTGAGGTGTCTTTTCACTGGCAGGGTTGACTTCTCATTCTGGGTGGTTATAATCACTTCAATATATTATGGGGCTGACTTCTCATTTAGCCTATTAAAATTAGGGTTTGACCAATCTGCAAAAGGGGATTTGGTCATTTACAATACCCGACATGATTAATCCATAAAAGGGGATTGCTCTAATGAATAATACATCAATAATAAATAGAATACTCTTTGCAATTACATTATTTCAATACACATGTCCTCTGATCCAATGATCTCGGATCTCTCTGGATCCTACAGTGGTGATCACTCTCGAATTTGAAGGGGACGATCACAATGCCTTGAACCCCTTTATAAAGGGCCTCTGTTGATCTAGATCCTGTGTAGATTCTGCAACGCCATTCCTTATGATTTTTTCAAATCCACGGTCAGATTTCGATCTATAACCACGAGAATCTGACCAACCGACTTGGCCCAAACCGCCCCGGTGTTTCAGCCAGAATCTCTGATACCAAACCGTAATATACCCAGCCACCCATAGGCCGAGGTATGCTACCTACAATCCCAAACTTGGACTTATTTCTCTTACATATACCTTTTCATTGTTTAAGGATGCATAAAATAAAAAGACTTTAATGACATGAAAAATAGTAATCGACAAGCATGCATAGTCTAAATATTCAATTCAACAATAATTAAATATACAACGAAAATAGAATTCAAATACATGTAAATGATACCATAATAGAGAGAACTTATCTTTATATAATGTGACACCAACTGGCTACAGAACAAGGACGTTCCACCCAACCGTAGACTCCACTGTTCCAAATCTCAACAAAAATGTCACCCTTGAGCCAGGGCTATGAATCCACAAGGATGGTTCCAGAGTGTACTTAGGTTCCCAAAATAGTCAGCTCTCAAGCTCTCACACATTTCCCAACATCCAAAAACATCCAAGTACCCATCTCTCTTCCCCCCATCCTGTGTCATCCCAAGAGAATGGAGCTCCACCCTTCTCTACCACACAGTCCCTCATGTAGTCCTTCTCCTTATTACCAAGGTCTCTAACACAGCTGGTCCAGGATCTCAATGATGGAACTCTCATGACTCACAGTTGTGAGAAAAACAAGGCATAGGCCAACACATCTTAGTCATGCAGGCCCCAAGTCATGGCTAGATTTCACCAACAACCATTACAACCAACTATCATGTGGCTAATTCTCCAATGGTTCGATTCCTTTTCACTTTGCCAAGCCAAGACATAGGTGAGGAGGGATCAATGGATGGGTCAGGGGGTGTATTAGAGTGTGTGAAGTAAAAAATAGGATAACGTAGAGGTGACAGAGCAGACAAGACAACGACCAACCCCACAATTAGACCAAGGATGGGTTTAAGTATTTTCGTGGGGAAATCAAGAACCTCCTGGCCTTCCCCAAGAATATCACGTAACCGATCCCCTTCCCTTAGGAAGAAAGGTAATTAACATAGGAATAAACATTTAACCCCTCAAGCCCCCTCTCTTGTGGAATCATATCCCCCTATAACTCTAGTCCTTGTTCGTCTAGTAACCAACAATGTGTTTATTATTAATAATGATCAAAACATTGCATTTCTCAGGCATACTGGCCCTTTAAATAATTGTTTTGGCACTCATGCCTCTCAGCATTGTAACAATACATTATTTAAAATGGGGGTTCGAAACCTCGGGTGTTACATAATTGTTTCAATTTTATGCAGAAATGGAAAATTGTTTTTAACTCAATATAGTTAAGAAGATCATGAAGATGCACATGCCATTGAAGATCAAAGAAATTAGGCACAAAACGGTTCAAAGGAAGATTGTCTCTTTATCTTGCAATCTTCATAAATAGTAAAATCAATCGTGAGGATATCTCGATCCTCAGGATAGCTTAATTTACTTATCTCATTGTAATATATAAAGGATAGTGAACAATAGATAGATAACCCAAGAATTTACAAGAATTTAGATCTCTTGAATTATTAACACTATGTACAGCAATACCATTGTAAATTATTTATCAATTATGGAATTAATGAAAGATTCAAGCGTTTTGATCATTTCTATGTGCTGATTTTTTTGTAGAAGTACCTTTTGAAGACCATGGGCCTAGTCGACAGGAGCTATTGTCTCATCTGTAATCACATCAATTATGTTATAGTTATGTGATTTGAATTTCCTTTCAATGGTTAAGATAAACTCGTTAATTTGTTGATTCTTTTATGAACTGGTTATGTTGTTCCATTTGCAGAGAATGGATGTTCCATTTGAATATTATCGATTGTTGTTCCATTTCCATTTTTTTTTAGTTTATCATTTGTGAATTCCTTTCATTTTCTCATTTACTATTCTTTTTACATTTGTTGTTCCTTTTATCAAATTCACATTTGTTGTTCCTTTCGTTAAATTCACACTTGTTGTTCCTTCTCAAATATTTAGTAATACGTTGTTCCTTTCCAACAGATTAATTAGTTGTTGAGAGATTGATTCATTAAGTGTTTTCGTATATTAAATCACTGTTTCTTAGATCGATGAACAAATTTCAGTAATTGATTGATGATTTGATTTATGGTGTGTTTTTGCTTAGAACATATTTATGTTGATTGAGTTATTAGTTTCATAATTTTTAATGAGTGCATGAAGAACTTGATTATTGCAGTAATTTAGATAGACTCAGATTTGTTGTAACTGAATTATCTACACGATTTAAACCTCTACAACTATCTGTATATATTTTTCTGACATTCTTGAAAGAGAAGATGAATTCTCGGTTGATAAATTAATGTCATACTAAGGTTGTTTTTAGGAAATATTTAGATCCCAAAATTTTGGCACCATTGTTGGGGAGAATGTCAAAGATAGCATAGGTCGCATCTCTGGAGTATTAGGTATTGGAAACTGAAGGTAAGAACCTATGTAGGAAACAAGTAAAATGTTTGTGCCAACACCTACCTTCAAGTGATGCATAGAGGTTATATAGGTGCATAGAATTTGTGTCGGTGTGTCTGACTAAGAAGAAAAAACCTGAAAAACAAAAATCCCTACCAAAAACTAGAAAATCCCAGGGCCCTATGCCCCTTAGAAGGAGCACTTTCATAGACGAAATCATCTGAAAAGCTGAATCTCAAGCCTTGGTTGGACCTAGAAAAGGTTCTACCCGAATCCCTCAAGCAACAAATTCACCAACTGCAACTCATGCTAAGGTTCATAGTGGAATTGAAGGGACTGAACAAAGTTTCCAAAACACACATACTCCACTTTTTAGTCCTTTAGACGAGGGAAATTCTTTTAATTTGAGAGAAGGTGAAGGGGAGACTAGTGGAATTGCTGAGGAAAACTCACCACCACGTGAACCTGGATCTCTTGTGATTCTAGTAGGAGAAGGAATACCTAAAATCCTAGACATAGGTATCATGATTAAATCTCCTAAGGGACCAAGTAATCAACCACCTCGAGTAGAACACCCAGACCAAGAAATCCCTGAAGGCTATTGGCACATCTTCGACCAAATGGCGCAACAAAATCCATTGTGACCCCACATGTCCACTTTGGAGTATCCCATAGTTGATATGGTTTCTAATGCTCCAATGAAAGCTATTCCACTACAAAATCTTCCAGCCTTCAATGGATTGATCTCATAAGACCCTGATGCATTCTTATTCGAGTTTTATGTCTTGTGTAGAGGCTATGACTATACCTCTGAACCCTAGAAACTAAAGCTATTTCCTTCCACTTTGAAAGGAGCATCTTTACGATGGTTTATGGGACTAGGGGGAGGAACCATAAATTCATGGGATGAAATGAAACAAGCCTTCCTTACGAAATATCAAGACTACTATAGAACTAGGGATTTAAAGGATGAAATCTTTAAAATGATTACAAAATAAAATGAAACACTAGAAGAATATGTTGAAACATTTCAATATAACCTACAGAGATCACCTTATGGTACACTACCAGGTGAGGTACTTAAAGCCACTCTAATAAAAGGTATGAAAGATGAATGGGTAGAAACATTGAATTTAATGAGAAAAGGTGATATTTATCAAGAAACATATGATGACATTTTCTAATTATGTATCAGGTGTTCACATGCTAGTACACGAACCAAATTAGGAATATGAGCCCCCATCACCAGAAGTAGCAACATTACTAGCAGGAGTGTCACCCGAGCAGAAATATGTAATATTTTATAAAATTTTAAAACAAACATTTTGGGTACTCTGACTACACAATTGGATGTTCTGCAAGTTAAACAGAAACAAGTAGAAACAAAACGATCTTTGGATATACTTTTTCCACGATGAAGAAGGAAACATGATTCAAGGGAGTTTCCCTTGGACATAGTTTGGACCTGTGCCATCTGTGCCAAAGACCATGTGACAAAACAATGTCCATCGCTTCCAGGATTAAAAGTTTTCTTCAAAGAAAAAGAAGAGGAAACAAAATCGGTATATCTGATGGCTCAACATCTCCCGTGGCAAGCTCACCCCCCAGGTAAGCTACAAGATCCAACAACATAATTATGGAAACACATGGCAGGGCCAACCTTTTGCTAACTCGGCCTAGCAGTCCCAACAATATCCTACTGCACCTTAGCCAAACCAACCTGTTTGTAATCCTACTTGGCCTAACTAGCAATACTCTACCCCATTTTGGTAGAATTAAAATAATAACCCCTATCCTTCACAGTGGACTAGCATAGCTTCCCAAGCCCCCAATTGGACTCAAAACTAGCAGTGCCCCATGGGACTGACCAATTAAACCATGGGAATGGCTTCTCAAGCTTAGCCCACTTTACAAGATCCACTTCAATTACCCCAGAATCCTTAACCTCAAATGCGTCTTCAACTACCAGCTCAACCCAACCCGGATCTTAACAATAGATCAGTCTAGCTCGTGCAAATTGTTGAAAATTTAGAAGGTGGAACAAACTCTGTCGGGTGCAATAAACTTTTATTGATATTAGGGCATGTAATTTGTCCTAAGTAAAGTAACGTTCATAAAGAATAGGAGAATGAGAATGATATACAAACAACAATAAAACCATCGACTATGCTCATAACAGAAGAAACATAACAGAGGGAAAACACAGTCGAGAAACAAAATCCTGATAAAGACATAATTTCTCCTCCCCCGTTTCCCAAAATGTTAATGATAGAAAAACCAGTCGTGTATACTAACTTTGATATCGTCAGGGAACTAAATAATCTATGTGTTAAAATTCCACTCCCACAGGATTTGCAAGATATTCCTATTTATGCAAAAACAATTAAAGAATTACGTGGGAAGAAGCCAGTAAGGAAAACTAATAATCCATCAACTGTTCATGTGGTAGGAAATTTGTACAATCTTATTCTAGGCAAGTAGGACTCAAACAAGTACACATACCCAGGGGGTCTCGTGGTAACAGTTCAGACACAGGGTTGTTTTTTTTCAAATACACTAGTAGATTTGGGGGAAGCCATAAATATTTTGACCACCGAGACCTGTAATGTATTGGGTATCACCTCCTTTGAACCTACTTCAACTATGTTAGAACTAGCTGATAGATCGATGGTCAAAGCAGTCAACACATTACAAGACATAGCGATCTCGGTCGACTCTTGGGAATGCCCAGTTGATTTCCTAGTTATCAACCCAAGAATCAGACTAGATGGACACCCATTAATATTGGGATGACCGTGGCTAGCAACAAAATATGCATACATAGGATGTCGCACATGCAACATGACAATTTCTAGAGGAAGTGCTATAAATAACCTTATCTTGTATCCTCCAGCTAAACCAAGTCTGCCTATCATACATCAACAGTTGCAACCACCTAGATATCCAAAAGAAAACCTACGATCTCCTCTCACACTGGAAGAATCTCTTGGGCTAAAAAACCAACTAGAATATGATGTGATCAGAAACTTCATTAGCAACCCAACAATTATAAGCAACCCAACATGTCAAATGCTAAAAGTTGTTTTAGATAATGAAGCACAGGGAAATCCTTTGGAAGATTTGATGGATCAATAGATTCCCACTATTGTTGTCCACAACAACATTACATTTGAAATCGCACCAAGAATATTTCTGAATATTAATGCCAATTTGAATGAGAAACAACAACAAAAATTGATTCAGATCCTTTCTAAATATCAACAGGTGTTTGCTTGGGAGTATCTCGACATGAAGGGAATTGATCCCCAACTCTGTATACATCATATCTATATTGAAAAATATGTCCTACCCATTTGAAAACACCAATGAATATTGAATCCTCATCTTAGGGACGTTGTTAAAGAGTAATTACAGAAACTGTTGGATGTAGATTTCATATATCCTATTTCAGACAGACGGTGGGTCTCTCCACTAGTAATTGTCCCTAAAAAGAATGAGAAGTGGAGAATCTGTGTAGAATATAGAGAACTCAATAAAGCTACCCAGAAGGACCACTTTCCCTTACCTTTTATTGATTAGGTCCTTGATACTTTAGTAGGGAAGCAATTTTTCTCCTTCCTAGATGGCTTCAACGGTTATAATCATATTCAGATTGCTCCAGAAGAATAGGATAAAACTACATTTAAATGTCCCTGGGGTACCTTTGCATATCGAGTATTTCCCTTTGGATTGTGTAATTCTCCAACTACATTCTAGAGAGCCATTTTAAGCATATTTTCTGATTTAATTAATGAACGACTTGAATTTTACATGGACGATTTAACCCCTTATGGAACTGACTTTGATCAAGCTTTAAGCAATCTAGAGAACGTACAGGAACAATGAATTGTTAGTAGGATATGTTTGAGTGATGAGAAATTTCATATGATGATGACTGAAGGTGTGGTACTAGAACACTATATTTTTGCAGACCGAATCAAGGTAGACCCAACAAAAATAGAGATAATCCTAAATTTTCCTACATCTCGTACACAAACTGAGGTATGTAGTTTCCTTGGTTGTGCAGGATATTATCGTAGATTCATAGAAAAGTTTTCAAGAATAGTTGCACCTTTACATGCTTTAACTGGTAATGTGGAATTTCAGTGGTCTGATACGTGTGATGTTGCATTTCTAGAGCTCAAAACGTTAGTTTCAACAGCACCGATGCTGAGAGGATTGAACTGGAAGTTACCATTTCACATCTCTTCAGATGCATTGAATATCGCTATAGGCGTTGTCCTTGGACAGGAAGAAGACAAGAAACCTTATGCTATTTATTTTATTAGTAAAAATCTTACTCCTGCCAAATTGAATTACACAGTAACAGAAAAATAATTTTTAGTTGTTATACATGCTATTAATAAATTTCTCCACTATATAACAGGCTATCCAGTAATTTTGTATATCGATCACTCTGATATTAGATATTTATCCAAAAAACCAATTACTAATGGATGGGTTACAAGGTGGTTATTTCTATTGCAGGAATTCAACATCATCATTAAGGATCGACCGAGAAGAGATAATCTTGTTGTAGATTTCTTGTTTCATGTACCCAAAATAGATAATTATTTTATAGTTGAAGACCAATTTCTAGATGAACACCTGTTCAATGTGACTATTAATACTTCTTAGTACGCAAATATGGCGAATTATCTATCAGTTGGGAAATTACTAGCACACCTATCATCAAGAGAAAGGAACTTAATCGTTCAACGTAGTGCACAGTTTACCTGGATAGGTGGATACCTTTTCCACACGGGGTATGATATTCATATACGAACATGTATCATAGATGATGAGATTCTCTATATATTTAAGGGGTGTCATGATAAGCCCTATGGTGGAAATTTTGCAAACCGTAGAACTGGGCATAATGTTTTACAGATGGGATATTATTGGACCTCAATATTCAAAGATGCAAAGAAGTATGTCCAGGCCTGTGACAGTTGTCAAAGGATGGGCTGACCAAGTCAGGCTGATGAAATTCCCCTACAACCACTATTGGTGGAAAAACCTTTCAAAAGATGGGAACTAGATTTTGTTGGCCCCTTCAACCCAAAATGAAACCAGAAAGATTATATACTAGTTGCAACAAACTATATTAACAAGTGGGTAGAAGCAGTGGCCTTGCCAAATGCAACTGAGGAAGCAATCATTAAATTTCTCTTTGAACTATTTGTACGTTGTGGATTATCTAGGGAAGTAATCACTCATGAAGGGTCTCAATTTTTAACTCATAAAATATCGACCACTCTGCAAAATTATCACATTAAACACAAGGTTACCTCCCCATGCCACCCACAACAAAGTAGACAAGTGGAAAGTACCAATAAATTCTTAGAATCAATCTTGACAAAAATAGTTTCAACAAACCGTCAAAATTGGGTAGTCGAGCTTCCAAATTCCTTATGGGCTTATCGCACAACATGTCATAACACTACTGGCCACTCTCACTATCACCTACTCTTTGGCAAAGAACCTATCTGTCCAATTGAATTTAAGATCAAGACTCTAAGAATGGCCCAGGAAATTGGACTGGATCTTATGGAGGCACACACACAATGCTTACAACAGCTCAATGAGTTAGATGAAGCATGTTTTTTTTCCCTTCAGTTCATAGCTATTATTCAACAACAGAGAGCTAGCTATCATGATAAACATATTAAGAAGAAATCCTTCTAGAAAGGTGATTGGGCGCTTCTCTATGATTCCAGATTTCAGGATTTTCCTAGGAAATTACAGACAAGGTGGTTGGGACTATATGAAATCAATGAAGTTCATTATAATGGAACTGTCACTTTAGTTACCATTGATGGGTCTGGTTCTCCTTTTCTGGTAAATGGGCATTGACTACGACTCTACCATCAACCGATTTCAAAAGAATCATTTTTCCAAGAAGTAAGTAATGATCCTACTCTTTAGATTTTAGCTGGTTGGGAAGGTAATCCAGTAGCTTCAACTCCATAATATTGTTGTTTTTATCAACACTATACATGTTGTATATATTTTTCTTTAAATATTTGATTAAGTTTTAAGTTTTTATTTTTTAGGAAAGTCACTATAAAGAATTTTGGGGAACAAAAACTAGAAAAGATGACTATAATGAAATATAATTAGCACTCTTTTCTATTCCTTATTAAAAAATTCAAATTGCTCTTGTCTCACTTTGAAATATCTATTAAATATAAACCTTGTTTTACAAAGGAGATGAATATGTCATGTTCCACATCAAAAAGTCAAGCGACTGCACTAAAATAATATGCAGCTGTAGTAAATAGAAATGAATGCATGACACCATAAACCATCCAATATATTGTATTTTCATGATCATTGAATAAACCTACCTGCAAAATTAAATGAATTTATTTGATGACTAATCAATCCTAGATTGGCTAAAACAAAAATTTATGTGGGAGGAATCCAATTACTCAATTAGATGGTTGAATTTGAACACCAACGCCTTTTTTTCCCCCAAACGTAACAACTGTCGTTCCCTTTGTTGTGATTGTTGTTCCCATTTGTGGGTAGGGTCGTTCATTCAAATGTAATAGTTTATGTTCCCTTTGTTGCGATTGTTGTTCATTCGAACGTAACAATTGTCATTCCCTTTGTTGTGATTGTTGCTCCCTTTGCTGGTGATGTCATTCATTCGAATGTAACAATTGTCGTTCCCTTTTTTTGATGGTCGTCCCCTTTGCAGGTAGTATCATTCATTCAAATGTAACAGCTACTGTTCATTTTTGCGGTTGTTCTTATTGTTGTTCCTTTCCCTTGAAAGTCATGATTTTTTACCAACAACACATGTTGTTTTCATGACTAATCCTAATACGTTTAGCCACTCATTTGGGTATGAACTTCAATAACTAATTTTCAACAAAATCACTTCTAATTATCATAGTAAGGATTTGTCATTTTCTTTTGTGGACTATATATCATACCTTATCAAATCATTTATGGATTGAGTTTTCCAAATTATCTTAATATTGTTCATAATACTTAACCACCGTAATTCGTTTCTTTCCCCTATATATACATATACTTGAATGATAATTTTCCTTCACATCGTAATAAGGAGTCTAAGGAACATTTTTACTTGGAATTCTTACACTTCTTATGCCATCTCACACTCTTAAGGAGTAGATGAGCCTCCCTTAATAAAGCCTAAAAAGAAAAAGGGAAATAATTAAATATAAATAAAGAAACTAAACTTCTCCCACAATGGATAGGGGGTCTCATCATGAGGCAACCTACCACTATCATTAGAGATTAACGTAAGTGACATTTTGACTATGTCTACCACACCAGGTCAATGGCCTTTGGCATTTAAAGTTCAAAGGATAGGAGATCTCATCACAAGCCGGCTTGTTCACTTAGGTTACGATTTAGTGAGTGACATTGTTGTTATCTAGCTACCAAATGAGGATAATGGATTTTTTGGGAAAAGGCTATTCAAACTATTTATTGAGGATACTGGCTCATCCATGGGTTAAAATGAAACCCTGTCGAGGCTATGGATGCCTACTGGTAGCAGTGGATCTTCTTGTGGTATGGAAGTTTATCTTAAATACACTAAGTTTTTATTGTTTTCGTAGACTTCTTTTCTTAAAAAAATAGGCTATCATTCTAGTTATATTCAACAAAAGGGAAAGTAACAAAGTTATGACATGTGGCATATTTATAAAACGTGAAAAAAATAGGACTACTCGGAATATTCTTCCTTAACATATTTGCACATTGGTGTTTGAACTTGCAATTTCCACGAAAAGGTGTGATTATCATTCATGATTAACATTAAAATGCTTTGAAAGTTATTAATGGTCATTCTCCCAGCGGCGACAACACAATAATTATCCCTCACTTGATGGACCACTATCATTATGTTCACACATATCAACGATCGAGGTTGACCTTTTCATTTATCAGGGTGAGGATATTCCGCACGATTATCGATAGACCATAATGATTACAATTATTGGGAAAATGTGTATTTCTATATACCATTGTTGTTCTGTAATATTTACCATTTCTAGTAATTTTTTCTCATAGATTGGTCTAACTAAGTTTGCAGTTTGGAACAATAGTTGTGCTGACTTGTTTACATAAAACATGGGTGGTCAAAGTATCCTCCACTAGCCCACATTGTTGCAAGTAAGTGACCAAGCAAGGGAAATTCTACATCATCTGGGATGGACACAATACTTTAACAGACTACAGAGATTCGATGTAAATGTCATGCTAGCATTTTTCCAAAACTTACAGGGAGGAGTCTCAATAATTAGAGGTATACAAATACTGGTTACTAATGCCATTATAGTTTAGGTAACATTCCTCCCAAATGAAGGAACACAGTGGATCAGGAATACACAACACTCAAGGAGGTTGTGGATTCCTTCACAGAACCAGGGGAAGAATTTGTCAAAAAAGGGAAAGGCATCAACCCCTCTGCTCTTAGCGAACCATGGAAGGAGCTAGCAGGCGTGATACAGATATATATCACATGTGACGGGTGATACGACATGGTGATGCCTCAACACCTCAAGATATTGGTAGTATTAAAACAAAGGTCAGTGATAAATCTACCATTATTTTTGAATACCATGCTTCATGAAGTCATCAAAAGGACCCAGAAAGCCAAAGACCTTTCTAATGTAATTAGTCATCATAGGTTAGTAAAATTGAAAGTAAATAGGGCCTTAAACCATACACAAATAACTTGGGGAGACTTAATTGAGCTCGATAGGCCCCTTCAAATTGAGAAACCTGAAGTCCACCATGAAATTCCCCCATAGGGAATTGACTCAGCCCAAATAGAAGGAGATAATGCCCAAATTGAAATTCGAGTACCCCAACCTGAAATGGAAGCAGACCTCATTCAGTTGCCAAAAACTCAGAGTATACATGCAGGAACATCAAATAAGAAGAGATAGAGAACCATTTTTGTTCTTGAAACCTCCATTGTAAAAAGAAGAAAGGGTAAAGAAACAACACAACTTGAAGTCGCTTATGAAACTATACAAACATAACATCCATCACATGAAATCCCTGTAGAACAATAG
>JZKD02S2289537.1:560296-598266 GCA_000966675.3 Picea glauca
GCTTGTAGTCAAGTGAAATTTCTTTTGAGTTTGTTGTCCAAAATCTTAGAAAATTAAAAAATATTTATTTTGAAAAGTTGTTGAAATTTTGCATTAAGTAAAAGTTTTTTGTTTCTAGCATTTTTTTTTTATTGATATTTGTTTTCATATTTTACACATCATCAGTTTCACTTTCATACCCCTTGACATAAGACAAAGCCATAAAATTAATGCTAAATCTAAAATTTATTAGACTTTTTTGTTTGTAGGGTTAACCAACTAGTTCAGGATTAGGGCCTTCGATTAGGTTGGAGAGGAAACTCTTCAAGGCCATTTAAAATCAAACATTGGAGTCTGAGTTAGGGAGTGTATAAGTGTAGTATTGTGAAAGTTATCCGAGACCCCCCTCTAACACAGGGGATAAACACGAGGTCGCGTGTTGAAAGGTAGCGGAGATAACCCCTCCAAAGCTAGACCAATCGTAGTGGAGAACACATATAGAGGGCTTGTTTTGGGATTCCATTGATTGCATTTGCCATGGGGCTTTGTGGGTCTCGAATCCATTCAAGGTCCTCAGTTGTCTTCCAGACCACTTGCTTTCGATACCCTTGATAGGTTTTGGGCTCGATACCCTGCTCATTGTGGTCTACCCGACTTTCGACTGTACCTGCCTAGTGATTGTTCGTGCGTTGGAAACCTAGTTGCCTATTGTTTTTAGGGACATACACAGGTGAATGCAGCGGTATACCATGGTACCTAGGATAGACATCGGGCCATGCTTTTCAGAGTACACCCGGAGGGTGCTTCCTTGTTTGAGTTTCACTTGCACCGGTAAGTTCCTCTAGTGTTGGTTGTTGTAACTGTTCTTCCAATTAATTTAGCGTTTGCTTGTCTTATCTTCTAGGGACTTTTTTAGTGTGTGTTCCTTTGAGCATTTAGACTACCTTAGAGTGTCTTTGATTTTCTCACACAGTGGAGGATCATGAGCTCCGTCGATTACAAAGTCTTCTTGTCCTGCCGCCGGTTACACTAGAGCCACCCCTGCCACCATTGAGGCGAAAGATAGACCAACAAGGGTCTTTTGAAGTGACCGGGTTACAAACAATTGTGCCCGACCAACACCTGGAGGAATCGACCATTTTGGACCTTGAAGCACATGCTCTTGGCCCAGTTGAAACCCCAACCACTAATTTCTTGGCACCTTTCATCGTACCAATCCAATTTGACGAGTGCCAGACAGTGTTGCATACAACAATGGAAACAAATGATGTTACTCCCTCTGGGAATTATTCAATTCCCACTACGGTTGTCACCACAAGAGAGTTTTCACCTCCTAACCCACCGTCATTAGTCCGAGCCACCATGGTCTCGACTGCTTCTACATTGCAGAGTGGTCTGATCCCATCTTTGGTGGCGGCCACAACCCCTTTCACACCAAGTGCGATCAACCCTCTGTTCTCATATGGGATGCCTAGTTCGGGTACAAGTCCTGTACTTTCCTACTCCACTTTACAGACTTCAGGTCTGGGGGAAAGGAGCTTTAGTGCTCTTCTGAAAGGTCACATAGGGGGCACTCCTGCTCCTTTTAATGCTTTCCCTTATGGAGGAGGTCATATCCCTCTTTCGTCCCCTTCACTCAGTGGCTTGCATCAACAATCCATTAGGCAATCTATATACCATAGTTTATTTGGAGCGGGGAGTCAAGGACCACCTTCACATAACATGCTAGTAGATTCAACACCATTTTCTTTGGTCGAAACATTTGGTAACAATGCCTTCTCTTTAGCCTCTTTCCCGACTGGGGGCACTCCCAGTTTTGGACAATCTATTCCTATGCAGGGTACTATTCCTGGACAGGGGGGAAACCTAGGAACTTACTCCACATCAGGACCTTGGAATTCTAGGTAGGGATCCGTTCTCTTGTCCGAAATGCCAATCTGGGGTAATTCTTTCCACAATCAATGGAACCCCGGACAAACTACTATGCCCATCCCCACGGGACCAACATGGGGAAACCCTTCCCAGAGTCCTTTGAATATAATTCATTCCCAACCACCTATGTCCTATTTGGGAAATCAATCGATGATGTCTCCACATATGAAAAATCCATACGCTGGCCAAGGCCCTGGTTTCTACCAGAATCCGGGCCAACAGCCAAACTTGGTGCCAGTCAAACTCCAGGCCCCTTTTTCCTAGCTTATCACCAACAACCCAAACTACCTTTCCTGGCGACTTTGCACTTTCCATATTTGACAAGGTTTTTGAATGACCCCATTTGTCACGATCCGCGTTGGCCTCCTATGCCGATGAAGTTGCCTTCGAACATTTCAAAGTTCGAATCCAAGCCTAACAAAGATCCAGGTGATGATGTGACTACCTTCCATCTTTGGTGCTCATCTAACTCATTAAAAGATGACTCCATACAGTTGTGATTGTTTCAACGTACTCTCATCGGGAGTGCCGCAAAATGGTACATTGAGCTCAATCACTCAAGATACTCTTCCTTTGGTGAGTTGGCAATGTCTTTCCTAAACCATTTCTAGTTACCTGTGAGATACGATGATGGCACAAAGCTACTAGCCAATTTCAAATAGATGACATCAGACCATATCTCTCATCAAATCCGAGAATGGAGACGCCGGAAGAGTCTAATCAAGGTACCAGTCCCACCAACATTCATGCTTGAGTGGTTCCTTAAGTGTTTGGTCCCGCAGTTATCCAAAGACATCGCAATGTCAAGAGTATTCTCCGAAGAAGATGCTATCATGAGGGCTCAACAATTTAAGCTCATATATTCTCAGTTTGGTTTATTATACAACATCTTGCCAGATGCACCACACTCAATACTGGATAAAAATAGATAGAGAACTAGACCACATGCCAATGGTATTGTTGGTTCAACACAAACAAATCCCACTGATCAATTGACGAAGCAGTTGCAACAGTTATCTATACAACACACAGCGGCCAGCCAAACTACTACTTTGGCTGCTCCCCCTTCCCAAACGTCGGAGGTACACATAGTGCAATCGACTAACCCAAAGGCCACCCAAAAACCTAAAGGAAAGAAAAAACAATGAAAGAAGGGAAAAGGGGATAAAAAACCTACTGATAATGCTGGCAGGGACAACACTAAAAAATGGAAGGCGAGGTATCCATGCAACTTGTGCGCGGAAGACCACCCGACCCATCTATGTCCTTGACTTGTAGAGGCCCAAAAATTTGTCACGCAACAACAGTAGGTGGTGTTGACCAATCCATTTCAACATGGGAAAAATCTAACTCAAGCCTCTGCAAGCACAAAAGGGGGCAGCCAGGAACCTTGTCCGCTTCCGAACAACCCCACATCCGCGAACGTATATATGGTTAAGGGTGATGCTTTTATATCGACTAGAGTGCATGAATATAGTAAACCAAGCACTTCTGAGAAGGGTAAAGAAGCTAACCTCCCATCTCTTCCTCTACAGATTGAGAAGAGGTTGGGAGAAACAATGACACGCATTCCCAAAGGTGCATTTAAAAAAGCTTCTCATAACCCAAACACAAGGGCTGCCCAGAACTACTTTGTGGTGGAGGATTTATCACAAACCCCTTGTGCGATGTCCACTTTGGAGGTCCTCCAAAGATGCCCTTCCCAAAGGAAAGTCTTGTTAACAGCTTTAGGATCTACCAAGAGTTATAATCCGGGAATAATCATGCTGGATACAACCGACTTAAAACCTCGTCTACCTTACCATGTAGCATTTCAGATAGTAGTGGCTTATTCCATGAAAACTTTTACCCAGAATATCTTCCGCACGGTGGTTGATGAGGGTGCCTCGACATGCATTATGTCATTGGCATGTTGGAAGGCCATTGGCCAGCCCGTTTTGTCTCCGTCACCTACTCTCCTCACCGCTTTTGACGGTCGTTCGTTTCGACCACATGGTATCATTCCTTCTTTTCCCGTCCAGTTAGGAGGGAAGACCGTGTGTGTCGAAGTAGAGGTAGTCGATGCTCCCCTCGACTATAACCTCTTGTTAGGAAGGAGTTGGACTTATTCCATGCAAGTTGTGGTTGCTACAGTTTTCCGGGTCTTGTTGTTTCCACATGAGGGCCAGATAGTGACCATCGATCAATTGTCCTTCTCCAGACCTGACCCTGCTTTGGGGGCATCCACGGTCCCGATGATTGATAATCCTCAACTAGGTGTCATCAACGTAGGGGTTGGTTTGTGCCCATATTTGATGGGTACCTTCGATTACCCGCCCCCTCAAGGTGATATCAAGTTTATATGCAATCACTATAAGGTTGAGATTTTTCAAGTTTCATCGTTCCGCATGACTTACTTCAATGATCCGTGGAAAATTCCTTCCCCATCGTCCACGACGGCTGGGACAGGACACCCGAGCATGTCCATGACCTTATCCGCAGTTGAAGTAGCGTACTCTTTAGTCCAGCAAACTTCAGCTCACACTAATCCAGCTCCTGCACAAGAGTTAGATCCACTTCCAGATCCTGTTTGGGCTCAGGGTTCTCTCGCTCACACCGATTCATTGGACTTAGTATTGCCCTCTGATCAAGCAATAATTGAAGCAATGACTAGTCCAGATAAACCCTGGGAAGATCTTTATCACAGATCATGCTTCCTCCCAGATTTAAGTTGAATTGAAGTAGGAGAATTCACCGTGACCATGATGCGAGAGAGGTCTTGTCCCATTAATCCCTTAGTTACACACAAGGTTTATGCTGAGGGTAATATGAAAACTATCGTTGAAGCCTTACCGATCAATATCTCCCGAAACCATAGCATCGTGGAGAATGTCTTTGTCGGAGCAGATTTCTCCCCCAAAGAGATTCAAATCTACACAGATCTTTTCAAAGAATTCCGCGACATTTTTGCCTGGTCTTACCAGGAAATTCCAGGCATCGATCCAAGAATAATTGAACATGAAATCACAACGTATCTTGATGCCAAGCCGGTTCGACAGAAGCTTCATCTAGTTAATTATAAGAAAGCAGCAGCCATTAAGATTGAGGTTGATAAATTGCTAAAAGTCGGGTTTATATATCCTATCCATTTGACCCAATGGGTGTCAAACCCTGTGCTGGTCAATAAAAAACAAGGCACGATTCCTGTATGTACTGACTTTTATGATTTGAATAAGGCATGTCCTAAAGATAATTTTCCCACGCCATTCATCGACCAAATCATTGATGAATGTGCAGGTTGCGAAGCCTTTTCTTTCATGGACAGTTTTTCAGGATATAACCAAATTCAAATCAAACCTGAAGACCAACACAAAATGACATTCACCTACCCGTGGGGTACATTCACATATCGTAAAATTCCTTCTGGTCTCAAAAATGTTGGAGCCACCTTTCAGTGGGCCATGTCTTTTGATTTTCATGACCTCAAGCATTTAGTCGAGGCTTATCTAGATGATTTAGCATCATGATATCGCAAGAGAACAAATCATCCCACACACCTCTGACTTATATTCGAACGTTTTCGCTACTTTCAGATTCGCTTGAATCCGAACAAGTGCAACTTCTGTGTAATGTCAGGATGATTGTTAGGTTTCATAGTATCAACAACATGTATCATGGTCGATCCTCTTAAGGTTGAGGCAATAATTTAGTTCCCCCCCCCCCCATGCCCAATCCTTAAAATTCAAAGTCTACAAGTCAAGGCGAAATTTTTACGATGCTTCATCGCAAACTATGTCGAAATCACCAAGGGATTTATGCGCTTACTGAAGAAAGACGTTCACTTTTACTGGGATGATGCGTCTCAACACTCTTTCGATGCATTGAAACATGCCCTCACAACTGAACCTCTACTCCGACAACCTAACTATAACAAAGATTTCTTATTATATCTGGCTGCAGCAGAGTCAACCATTGTCATGGTTTTAGTTCAAGAAGATGACTTGTTCTCAGAATACGTGATCTATTACCTGAGCCGAGGTCTCGTAGGACTGGAACTTAATTATTCTCACATCGAAAAACTTACGTTGGCAGCAGTTCATGCTATTCAATGGTTCTATCATTATGTTTTGTTTCGCAAGACCACCGTCATTGCTGTCGTGAATCCATTCTAGTACATGTTGACACGACAGGTAATAGGCGGAAAAATCAGTAGATGGATAATTATCCTCCAAGAGTTTGACTTAGACTTCATTTCAACAAAGTCCAAAAAGTCACTCGTCTTCGCAGAACTCATTTCAGAACTTTCGGTTGAGTCAGGTGACGTTGTGCCTGAAGAATCACCTATCTGGGGAGATATGTTTTTGATCACATCTTCAGATCCCTGGTATGGAGATATACTTACTTATCTCCAGACTTTGAAGTGCCCCACCACCTCTTCTCGCGATGAGAATCGACGCGTCCACCATCAGGCTAAGAATTATCTCATAATCGAAGATACATTGTCTCAGAGAGGTATAGAATGCATCCTACGCCGATATCTCACTCATGAGGAAGTAGTTATCGTGCTTAACGATTGCCATACAGGAGCTTGTGGCGGTCATTTGTATGGGTTGGAAAAATCCCAAAATATTCTACGAGAAGGTTACTTCTGGCCGACACTTATCAAAGATTGTATCGAATCGGTCAAGAAGTGCCATCCATGCCAAATCTTCTCTCGAAAGATGAGGGTGCATCCCACCCCCATGTTTCCGGTCATCACAGTTGGTCCCTTCACCAAGTGGGGGATTGATTACACTACTTGCAACCCTCCTTCAGCAAGGGGTCACTACTATATCATCGTAGCTGTAGACTATTTCAAAAAGTGGGTCGAAGCTATGCCAACGTTTAAAGATGATGGAGAGACTGCAGCTCTCTTTTTATTCAATCAGATCATAGCAAGGTTCGACGTCCTGAGGGAGATTGTCATTGACCATGGCAGTCACTTTCAGAACCAAATGATGACCGAATTAACATCAAATATTGGGTTACGACAAGAACATTCATCACCCTACTACCCCCAAGCCAATGGGCAGGTGGAAGATGTAAACAAAACTCTTAAGACTATTCTACAGTGAACTATCAACTTAGCCAAGTCAAATTGGCATTTGATGTTATACTCAGAATTATGGGCCTACCAAACATCTATTAAGACTGCAACCATATTCTCACCTTTTCAACTCGTTTACGGGCTGGAGGCCGTATTGCCCATCAAATGTCAGATCCCATCTCTAAAGTTGGTAGTACAATTATTGCCAGACACTTATCCACTCGAAGAATGGTTAGAATACCTTGAGAAACTCAATGAGCATCGTCGTGATGTGGCCCTGACCAATGAGGCTCACAAACATAATCTCAACTGTCAATATGATAGGTTCGTTCTTCCTCGGATTTTCTCTAAAGGTGACCTTCTCCTGGTT
Organism: Picea glauca; assembly: GCA_000966675.3. NCBI lineage: Eukaryota > Viridiplantae > Streptophyta > Pinopsida > Pinales > Pinaceae > Picea > Picea glauca. Next base: position 567,643 of record JZKD02S2289537.1, read on the forward strand.
TACGACCAAGATAAGGACCCCCTGGGGGCAGGGAAATTCAAACCCATGTGGTTCGTACCTTTCATCATAAAAGAGGTTTTAAAAAAAGGCACTTATTGTCTGGTTGATTTTGAAGGGAATGCTTTGGCGGAGCCTAGAAATGGGCTCTACCTCAAGAAGTATTACTCATAGGTAGGTCACTATGGGTAACTTTTTGTAACATATGTATAGTCTTTGTACTATTACTTTTTAGTTTCTTTTAGTATTATGGACGTGTCGTTGATACTATATTTCGTCACTGTGGCAGATGTCAAGTGATTCTGAGGTGTTCATTGGGTATGTAGATGGTGCTAGTCGGCACACTCAGAGGCTTGCCTCCGCAGCTTGGGTAATCTTTACACCTCATGGCTACTTATTGTCTTCTGGAGGTATATGCTTAGGTGACACCACAAATAATCTTGCCGAGTATAGCACAGTTATTGAGTTGCTTCATGACGCTTTATCAGTGGGTATCTCTCATCTTCGGGTCTATCTCAACACTCAACTGGTTGTGTCTCATTTAAACAGAGTGTACCGGGTTCATGATCCAACTTTACACCAATGATTCCTTAGGGTACATCTTTTAGAATGAAACTTTGATTATATTACATATTTTCATGTTCCTAGGAGATTAAATCAAGTTACAGATACTCTAGCTAATCAAATTTTAGATTGGCATCTTACACACATATGAAAGAACATTGACATAAGCATTTAAATTCATTTTTGCACACTTGATCCATAAGACACAAAAGACCAAAAAAACATATATAATATCATAAAGTAACCAGAGTACATAGACAGACGCAAGAGTCTCAAAAAATAGGACCGATAATGAGTCACAGGGCTTATGCCCTCAAAAAATATATATAAGTAGTGCTTGTGGCACGTCAATATGTCTAGCTAAAGGCAGGGCCTCTGGGCCCTGTTATACTAGTCCACAACATGGGCTAAACGCTGAAAAAACCGGACCCACGTCCGTGGTGCCCCCACTACATGAGGCTACATAGATGGTGGTAGGTCCTCAATCTCTGCCATCGGGACCATGCGAGTGAGCGCAGTGAAGTTACACTCAGCCCATCTCAATACCCTCTCAGCCTACCCGGCTAGAAGATCTCCTGCTACTGCTGGTCCCCCGACGGTGGCAGGTGCGACCTCTGGCCAAGGATGATGCTTGTTCCTCACATAGTCAGCAGGTCACACTGGTCCCACGTCTGCACACAATGAACACATATCCATCAAATACTCTGGCATAACAAAAAATGATATATATAACAAAACAACATAAAAATTACATATACAAAAAATTAAAAAATACAAAGGTGGAGACTTACCCATCTCCCCTCGCACCTCACCAGGAGCTACTGGTATCTCCGGGTCTCTTGAAAAATCAATCCCAGCATAGGGGTAGTCCTCTATAACTGGGATCTATCGTGACAGCCATGCAAAAAATTCATCATCGAAGGACTCATTGGTCCTTCCACCACCCTGTCGCAGCAGTAGTACTGCCCATCTATACACAGCAGAAAGAGAGGCTCGGTGTCCTTGTACCACTACTCGAGGACTAAAACTCGGAACTCTCTCAAAAAAGAACGAACACAGAATGGTCCCGAACCCGAAGTTCCTATGTGTCCGCAAACGACAATATGTCAATTGCCTCTTCATGCACTCAAGAAAAGTGGTACTCTAATCAAAAACTTGTGCATTTAAGAACTGGATTGCACAATTCATTTGTGCGCGGGATGCCTGATGTAGAGCCGCAGAACCAATAGTTAACCCAATAAGCAATACTATCGCCTATAGTGATAGGTTAGTGATCTTGCTTATAGGCACCTACATGCTCATGCGTTCCATAACATCTACACAGTATAGACCTATGAATTCAGCTATGTTATGCGGCCTCACAGGAAAAGTATAGAAATTGATTGGTTCCCCTCTCCTAGAGAGGCCAGTCAAAAAGTAAATTTCCTCGACCGTGGGCACCAGTGACTGCCCCTCTAACATGAATGCCTCTGCATTCGGATGCCAGTAGTAAACCAAGGCATTTAGTAGCCTAGGTTGTGCCCGCATGAAAGGACATAGAAAAAACTTGAGTAACCCACACTGCATCAATGTAGCCATAGCATTGGGGTCCTCCTCGACCAACTCATTCACCTCTTCATGCTCTCTTTCTCTCCAATGGACATACATTCTACACAACAAAAAGGTTCAGGAGAGTTAAAACCTTGCCTTTTGTGTCTTTAGCATTCAATAAGGGGGCCCACACGTGTTGTATTGGCGACAGTCGGGTGTACACGCGGCATGTCCCGAGACAACCCGCGTGGACCTAGGGCCGACCTTTTAAAGGTCAACACCCCCCTAAAAAATGAAACCCAATGCATAAATAAAGACATAAAATGCAAGATAAGGAAGTTTGTACTTACTTGGTCCAGACAGTAGTTCGTTTCGTCCATTTTAGCTCCTAGAATCACTACTTTAATGAAAGGGGGTATTTTGGCTCCAGAGTCAATTTCCAAATCAGCAATGGTGATAATGAGTTGCCAGCCTCTATTTATAGACTTTTTGGCCTCTTTTTGTCATTTTTTTGGCCTCCCTTATCATTTTCTTTATACCAAAAGCCATTTAGTGTGATTCAGGAGTTGCATAGGAGGGATTTGATCAGGTCTTGGGACCGTTTTTTTGAGTTTTGAGTATTTTTCGATGGTCCATGAATTTTTTTTACGATCAACTTGAACATATAGGTTAGGTTTCTACCCTGATTTTTGTATCTTGTTGTCTTTTTCCTTTACCATAGGATCGATCCCATCAGGTTATGACACAGAATGATCATCTCTGCTTTAGAAGTGTCACAACTTGGTGGTAGAGCTTACCGGAACATGAATGCCCTAGGTATATCCTGGTTGCATTATGGTATTCATGTTGCCCCTAAAAAAACTGTAGGCTCGGGAGTCCTTGTAGTTTTTGCTGATTATGAGTTTGAGCCACATTTACATGATTCTTCTTCACTCTTGACCTCACCCTTAGGACTCCCAAAAAATAATGGGTCATCTTGTAAGACCTTTTCATACCCTCTAAATATGAAGAGATTATTGAGTGATCTTGTGGCCTTTCACACTTGTTAAACTAAAATTTGAAGTCACGTCTATCCAGCAGTAGTTTACCCCTTTTTTCGGTCTAGACGGTCAACTATACGAACAAAGGTATACTCTATGGAACTTCAGCTCTATAGAAGAGTACTCTCAGGTATAATTTTATCCCATTTTTGGGCCCGAGGGACTAAACTTACGAAGAAGGAACCCCCACGGAGTCCATAGTTAAGATCTTTTCAGACTCCCTAAAATTGAAAAGATCGCCGAGTGACCTTATTCCTTTACACTCGTTAAACTGGTCCAGAAGAACATTCCTGATGGAGTCCATAGTTAAGCTTTTTTCAGACTCCTTAAAAATGAAAAAAAGGTCGAGTGATCTTGTCCTTGTCACACTCGTTAAAATGGTTTTGAATAGATGTCTTGACGGTGCTAGTTTACCCCTTTTTTGAACCGACTCGACTATCTTCGAAAAGGGTACCCCAATGGAGTCTCCTTTTATGTTTTTTCAGACTCTCTAAATATGAAAAACCACTAATCCTACCTTCTCTGGGCTCGTTAAACTTACATCGAAGGACGTTACCATTGTGTGTTTTGTTAACCGCGTTTGCATACACCAGCCTCGTAACAGTTTGCTTCTACGTTTTAACACCCTTGGCCCCCGGAGGATTCTTCCCGAGTATCACTATAATAGAACATCGGTCTTGTACTTGTGCCTTGAACTTGCATGTTTTCAATACTCATTCCTCCATTGTAACGTAACATTCCTTTATTCTTTTTCCCAAAATTATTGAAAAAGACAAAAAAATCAAATATACCCCAAAAAGAGGAAGGGAAAAGTGTTTTCTTTATTGGCAGCATAATGAGTCGCCCTTGGATAAAGCACATCTATTCGTTTGTTCATCAAACTATGGGATGTAGTACGACCTTAGGAAGTTGTTCTCGCTATATAGAGTTGTGTCCTCCATCGTTTGGTTATCCTTCCAAACATATGGAGAGTTTGTGTTGCCTCCTGCTTCGTCGACTTATGATTAATTCCATGCTTCCTGAGTCTCACCATTTTTCGTGCTATTGCCCAAGGGAATTTTTTCACCAAGCGTGATTCGGCCCCTTTGCAATTTGTCTCTTGCCCTCATACCCGACCATCCTGAGTGTCCAATCAAGTCCTTGTTCAAAATCAATGAAGCCTTCAGTCTGATCATCAAGATTATCTAGTCCATGACCGACGAGCCATCGAAGACCTCTGGGTAGTGAAGGCGTACACTCATACCTTGAGTTTTGAATATTTTGAAGTTTTTGCTTGAGCTCTAAAGATCTCATCTCCAGCCATCAGGTTGTATCAGCTTCTAGAAGATGGATACTCTATATGTATATCTTTTTGATTTCGAGATGTAACTCCACTGTGTATTGTTCGTGGCTACTCTTTATATAGTTATATGACATGGATCTACAATGTATTTGATTGGTAGCCATGATTCTATTTTATCCCGAGAATGGGTATGCCTGCCTCGGTGAGACATTTGTTATTTTGCAGATGACGCCTCCCGGTTCCTAATCCTTGGGCTTAATCGTTCAACACATCAGTAAAGATTGGTAATGTATTTTGGCCATCAGATGCTCTTATGACCTCACACATTAGGGGGCATCTATTATAACCCTAAATTGAACCATACATGCTTACCTAGCATCAGGCCATCTCAGATCCCTTCTTTTCCAAAGCACTGCTGAACAACTCTTTAAAAATCCTCTTTTATAAAGGTCCATGCACCCTACTCCATTATTGCACGCATGTACATGCTAGCTGACCTCAAACAGTGCACGTGGACTGACAAAATCATGGAAAAAGGAAAGTTTCCGACGAAACACACAGATCTGGGTGAGTTAACTGAAACTCCTGGCCATGCATGGCCGAGGGTTCGTCCAAATACCTAGCTTCTTCTAACCTATAAAAGAAGGGCTAGGGGTCCCATTTGGAGAAGGAAAAAAGATATCAAAGAAACTCTTCCCATTTGCATATTCCCATTGTCCCAACCCTTTAGCCATCCTTATGCTAGAAGAGAGACAAAGCAAATAAGTTGGAGGACAGTTGAAGATGAGCCCAAGATCAGGTTCGCGGAGCGGTGGTCGGTCTCGACTTTTTGTAAGTTGGCTCATTCAAAGTAATAAAGAAAACACTTTTCCCGTCCCAATTCATGAGTTATTCATAATTTGTTAAGTACATGTTTGAATTTCTAACCTATTAGTCTATAGGTAAGATGCATGTGTAGTTGTTGCTTGTCTTGTATGCAGGTCAACATTAGAAAGGAGAACTGTGAACAAGTGATCAAGTGTGACAAGGGATTGACATCAAACGCCTGGAACAAGGTAGATTGATCTAGACATGTTTTACTGAAAATAAATAGGATTTAAGTCTGGGGACGAAGGTAGAAAGTAGATTTTCTCTTGGTCATATCTGCATGCAAAGCATAACCCTATTTGCTAGTTTGTAAGGAGATTTCCCTCACAACACTCGTTGGCAGCAGAGAAACACTATAGAAAGTGAATAAGGGTAACTAAAAGGCCTAGTGCCAGTGAATTCATTTCTATACCCTTGTAAAAGGGGGCATGGGTCAGGGTTTCAGGAAACAAAGGTGGAAAAAGGTTGAAAAACCCATAGACAAGCCCAAACGCACCAACCAGGGAATTTCAAATGCAAGGATATAAGGGGCTCTGATAAAAAACTAGTTAAGTTCTTAACCATATTTTGCATCAGTCGAGCCCGAGGTAGGAACATAGATTCTTCTTTCAGGCAGTAAGTCGCCTTTTGTTGATCACTCAACACACCCTAAAAGGCCTATGTCAATTTTTCACTTTTTGGGTACCACTTGATCTTTTCACTATCTGATTTGGATTCATTTTGAGAAATGATTTGTCTTTTCTTATTATCTTGACTCTCATTAGCTATTAAATTTTGTTTGAATTTATGAAACCCCATGAATTAAAAGGGATTAAAACCTAAATAAAGAATCAAAATCCAAAACACTTCACCCGACACACTCAGATTTGACATCAGAAGGAATTCAAAGAAGGAAAAGAGCCACTTGGGAAACCTCAGTCACTAAGCGTCGATCTCCATCGACATCAAAAAAATCAATTTTTTGTTTGCACCAATGGTTTGCATAAGGATATCTCTGATGGCCGATCCCGATTTGACATCGGTAAAAGATGAGGGGAATAGACATTAACAAAGAAATAAAATATATCTATGATCGCCGATACCTAACCTGCTTATCGGAATCGAGGAAAACCTAAAGTGATCATAAAAAACATTCTATCTGCACTAAAATATATCCATGATTGCCGACCCTCCATACGTCTTCAGCGTCAAGACTTTTTGAGGACGCTAATCCGAAGAAATCACTCGGTAGGTTTATCGTCGATCTTTGATCTTGGATACGTTTTCGACACCGGAAAGATAAGGTTGTTTTAGGATGAATAACTTAAGAAAAGTCTTGACTCCAATTAATATGCGTGAATTAGGTCACCGGTCTTCAACGCCACGTGTCTTTTCCATCTTGGAGAACCATACGACTTAGTTTTTCCCCGAGTCATTCTTGGTTCCCTAAGTCCAATTCACACCTCCGAGTCAGCTTTGCAATGAAAACATTGTATGATGATATTGATTGGCATCAGACCTTTTGCGAGGGACATCAACGAAAACATTCATAGTGCATCCCCAATCTCCGGTCCACCCATTGAGAAAGCAACACGATGGGACGTTTTAACGTTAGATATGATTAAATTATGAGCATTTAAGGGGTTAATTAATACCAAATCCTGCATTAGTTTCTACCTCGTGCGCCAATCAAAAAGACTGTTTAAAATCACCCATTGACCACATCACCCCTGTGCCTTCGCCGTCAACCCATGATGAATTTAAGTTGTAGAGATTCGACGACAAATTTGTTTAAATTTCACACATCACCCAAATTGAATGGTTGATGTGACATGGTAAGCTCTTCCCTAGTTTAACATCACTTGAGCCATTGTAAACGGAATCATTCTGTGTGCAAGGAAATTCAGAGCATCTAGAGAAGTGATACAAATAATTTGAAAGATGCAGAGATCCCGTGAGTATCAAATAACCAGGTTTAACAAGCTTTAAAGGTATGTATCCAAGTCTGTGAATTTTACATGGCTACAAATTATATGTTTCTTATTCGATTTTGTTCTATATATAGTCTCTGAAGGTTTATTTTGATTACAGGAACAATGCCTCCAAGAAACACAACCACTAGACGATCGCTTAGGGGGTTGAAGCTAAACGAACCAGATTTAGGTGAAGGCTCCTCCCTAGGGGTCACAAAACAACTAGAATACACTATGAGACCAGAACCTATCATCAAAACAAAAACGAAGAAGGTTTTTGTTCATCCTCTAGCCATTGGAGATACAGAGGCAACCACAGGGACCAAGGCGACAATCCCACATTGGGGAGATCTCTTTAAAAATATCAGTTGGGGAGAATAACCAGAATATATCCCACACAGTGACCCATATGTGAGAGCGCTTGATAACGAGGTGTTTCTGAATATCTGATGGTCGTACCTGCACATGGTAGCAAGAAGAACCCTCATTTTTCCCTGTATATAAATTCTGAAGTGGCTCATCGACCACATAGACACACATAAGTGTTTGATCAATGATGAAAATGGTGGGTGTGTCAGGGTTTTCCTTTCGGTAGAAGTCCAAAAATACTACAAACTTTGAGACCCCGAGGAGTGGCTAAATACATATTTCATCATGAAATTATACGAGTTCCATGACATGAGCCAGGTGATGGACTCATGGTGGAGGAAATAAAATAAATACACAAACCGAAGCATTAGTTGGTACTAGAAGACCAACTTCAGGGAGCCATACATCTTTTTGATGGCTCTCATCTGCTAATTATATGGAGAAAAGGACTGCTCCAAATTTTCAAAGTAATGGATGCCCTTATCTTACACAGTGGAAATCTCCGAGAGTTGTTTCAACTGGGGAGTGATCATCTCTAAAAAAATGAGCATCTATATCCAATAGGCCTAGACGTCGAAGGAAGGAGAGACACCAACCTTCTACATGACTTCATATCTGCTCGATGTCATGTGCGCCTGAAATATCTTCGCCGGCATGAATCTGAGTTGGCATGTTGCAGATATCCTAGTCCACATGTATTTCAACATCCTATGGGAGAACATGTACAATAATTCTTACTCCCTCATTTGTGATGAATTCATCACAGGAATTTATTTCATTATTTTTAAGAAAGAATGCCTGATATTATTGACTACGACCAAGAAGATGATATCAAAGGTAGGCCACTGGTACTTGGATGAGCCTGACACCTAGATCAAGGTGTTTGGAGCCATCGGAACACCACATATCCTACTAGATCATGTACCAGACCGACTTGTAGTAGGAGAAATATACTACCAAACCATCCTTCAAGGCTACAACGCTACCCTGGTCAAGGAAAAGAAGCGGGTGTTCATACCTTATGTTTTCCATGTAGGTTTCTACTTGGTGAAGGACACCGCTCAAGCCAAACAAGAAGGGTTGCTCTAACTAGGGTTAAGATTCCAAATAAGCTGATTTCATAAGCACAATCCAAAGGGTTTGGTATTGAAACATGCTTCGCAAGTGTCGTCCTGCTAGTGGTATGCCCACGACAAATTTGAAGATGAGGTATTAAAAGAAAATGCCCAAGACTGGGACGAGGTGGTGGCAAGAATGGTCGACCCCAAAATGACCAGGTTCAGGGCCATGATCTTGGATGAATAGGTGGTGACCATAGAACAATCATCTCAAGAGGCCCTCAGAGCCAGGGAATAAATGATAGCGACAGAAGCAACAAAGGTTCTCCTAGTAGCTCCAGTGCAAGATATAGGTTTCCCTATGACATAGGACGTACAGGTAAGGGGGTTTATCATGATTGAATAGTCTCAATGAGTAATTGATCAGTTGCAAGATGAACTGGACCTCATAGGAATGACAAGGTCCGCTGTCGACAACCCAGATGAAAGCTGAGTAGGTACAAGCGATCCTGAACTTATAGAAATTAATGAAATTGTCGAGTTAGACAACCCTGAAATTACAATGCCACTGGTCGGATCACCGGGGGATGTTTCAACTTAGCCGAAGATAGTTGAAACATCAGGGAGGACTATTTCACCAAACCCCCTTCGTGAATTGATAAATATCTATGATGATGAAGAAAGTATGGAGATATCCCTGGTAACTCCTGTGCAGATCACAAAAGAAAAGGAGCCTGAGAAGGCATCTTCCCCAACTCCCTATGCTCAAATTTAGGGCCTTCCACATAAAGAACAAGAATTCAAAAGTGTCTTAGACATTGAGCTTCCTGATGCATCGAAGACCCAAGCGAATAGTCCGAAGGACGAGCTAGGGTCGGGAGGACAAAAATAAGAAGGTCCATAATAGGAAATCGATGTATCAACAATCGATTATCAAGTAAGTATTTTACCTACCCCCAATGCCTCAATTTCAATCAGTACTCAACTTCCCAATGAGAAAAAAAAAAAAGTCAAACCTTCGGAACACATGGAGGAAGTTCAAGAACCCAGTCTTGAACAAATATATACCATCAAGAGCCTGGGAAATATGCTCACCTGGGGAGATCAACAAATCCCTGAAACTGATGATGAAGTAGCTGACATACATTCCATCACTTATGAATGGAAAAGGAAATCTATCATACAGAGAACCACAAAGAAGAGGAGGATCACTCTAGATCACTCCATCCTCATCACCATGGATAAAAAACCGATCAACATAGATCATGCCAAGACATTCGAACTTATCGGTGCAGGGATGGAAATCATAGATGCCACCTTGGACAAAGAGAAAAAGGATGAAGTGGAGTTGGCTACTGCTTTGAAATAACTGGAACATTTGTGCCACTTGGCCAAATATTACCAGGACACCACACAGGCCACGATGTTCCTAAGGAGTGAATTTAAGGAGGCCTATAGAAATCAACATCGACCACATAAGGAAATCAACTCAATATTAGATTAAAATGGCTCAGGAATGTCATCGATCAATCCAAGAAAAGTGGGCCAAGTGTGAGAAAATCTAGACCAATATCAACCAGGTAATGAGAGATATCAGCCTGCCCAAATTTGGCACACATGATGACTTTGTTGACTTGCGTGACATAGTCAAATTGCATATCGAACAAGACTCATCATGGGTTGAGGAAATAGAAAAGGTGGCATACATGGTGCTAGGACAGGTGCAATAGTTCATGGAGCACCCAATCGAATATCGAGCCATGTTTCAGTAGTTAAGTGTCGGAATATTCAAGTATCGAGCAGAGGAAATAGAGATAAGAGAGATTCTCTTAGCCCCAATGGAACAATATAGATTCCCATATTCCAACACATGCGAGGATATCTTCGTCAAGTGGTCAAAGTACAATCAGAGTCATCCACTCAAATGAGATCATTTGATGACTCTTTGAAGATTGATAGAAGGAAGCACCATGTGGCGAATTGTTTTTTACTTAGCTTCACTTTAATAGTTATTTTTAGTTAATAGTATGTTATAAATAGGAATATTGACCTATTAGTCAAAGGTCGATGGTTGTTGCAAGGATCCCGATTTTTGGATTTGTAAAGAACTATTTCAGAGCTACCTTAATTGAGAAATCTTGTTTAGGACCAAAGACAAGTTTGTGTTTTCATCAAAAGCGTGTATGATTGGATGTGGAGAAGAATTATTTCTGATTTCATCTCATGAATGTATGTTGTAACGAGTATGAGATTCTAAATATATTGATAAGCTATCTAATTCAATGTTTTATAGTTCTTATCTTTAATTATGAAAATAAATCATTGTGTTAATATGTGATTGATGATTAGAGTTAAGGAAACTATTTTTTTTTCCATCGTTTATTGCATGCATATTTTCTTCTGATGAATTGTGTCTCAGTCAATAATTTGAACACCATCAGGTTAATGTATTATTACTAGGCATGTGGTAGAGAATCTTTGTCTTCATTCTAGAGAGAAAGGTTTATCCCAAGATCAAACTTCTCCAGTAGTTAATTTTTCCCACCTGGTTACCCAGTTGGTTCATATCGACTCTTATCGTGTTATCGGTCCCACCTATAAAAGAAAATACAAAAAGAGAACGTCTGAACTGAAGGAGAAACTTTCACTTGAAAACGTAAACCCATCGATTATTTGGATGGATCGCAAGATCTAGAGAACCATTCCACTATTAAATGCCACCGAGTATAATTGGGCCTCAGTGGTGGGTTTGGTTTCTTTTGTTTAGTTAAATGGATTTAGGACCCCTCAACAAGACTGACATGTGAGGAATGAGAGATTGTAGGTTGTTTTCTAGATTTGACACCTTAATTTGAGTATTTGGGTTGTTGAAAGAACTTATCTTGGATTAGTATTCCCTTTCCCTAGTGGAGTGTTAGCTCCAGCTCAGGTGTGACCTGTTGCTAAGTGTTTATGAGCAGCATAGTCTAAGGCTAGGAGGAATGTATGAGGTCTACATGCATGCAATGATTATTTACAAAAGATAAGTGTCTTCTGTGTATTTTATTTAATTATTGTGTGTATAATTATGTATTTATATTATGAGCCTTTCCTATATTATTATGCATGTGTGTATTTGTTGTGTTTTTTATAATTATGTTCATGGGAAGAAGAATTTAATTTAATTTAATGGTATCAGAGTTGAACAACATTTGTGTGGCATGGCCCAACTTGGGGCTAAAAATGATACAACGTGGTATTAGAGAACATTTTGTTGAGTGTATGGTAATGGTAACATAACAAGAGGTTCCAAAGGGATTGTGTGGATTTAAAAGGGACCATATTACAATGGAATAGCTCGTTGTGGTGGAATCAATGTTTGAGGAAAATTCCACCAGATTGTGAAGGAGCCAAAAAATTGTAGACTTGATTTTTTGTTTTTAAAAATTGTAGTCCACGATATTGTCGAAACATACCTTATGTGTCACATAAGGTATAGAATTATACAACTCTGAGTTGAATTGGAAATGAAGGTAATTTTGGTGCACAAGTTTTGTTGAAAAATGGAGAAAGTGAAAATATTTGATTCCCACAAATTTAAAATGCTTGTAATGGAATTTTGTAATCAAGTTGTTTGTGCAAGTAGAGAAGCAGAGTTTATTTTTGATGTCGGGAATCAAATTTGAAGTTATTATTGTATTGGGTCAAAAGTAAAGAATTGAAGTTATAGTCATGACAAATTATTTCAAATGTAATTTTTTGTATTTCATTAAAATTAAGTAGGGTGCATGATCGGTGTTACCTGAAACCCTAACAAATTATGACAGGTCATTAAATGAGAGTTGAATACTAGTTGAGAATGTGGATTCAATTAAAGAGAAGGTAAAATAAAATTCATGTCATGTCAAATCATGACATTTGTGCATAAATTAATTTTTCTAATCTAGTGTCGTAGGTGTCTTGTTGGATGGGACACCACTCCAATAGGAAACATATATTGTTTTTTGTAATCTTGTAATTACGGGAGATTGAAAGTGTAGAGGAAACAAGAATAATACTTTGATAGAGATGATGCAACGAAAGCAAGATGAAAGAATAATATTGATGAAAAGAGAAGAATATGGAGAGTTCATGATAGAGAAAGATGATAGAGAAAAGTACAAGCGACATGAAAGAAATAAGATGAAAAAAGAAGAAATATGTACTCATGAACCTACAAATAAGAATCCTAGAGAATGAATCAGTGGAAAAAAACAAAAAAGGGTTGAAGAAGACAAAGAACAAAGAAGGAAGGAAATTATGGTAAATAAGTAGCACTGTGTGTTCAATAATTTGAGATGCATACATAATGACATCCCTAAGAATTTTGAAGATCTTCTTTTATAATGTTGTTTTTAATGATGGAAGAAAATATTATATCGGTCCTATTTTTGTATAAGGGATAGATTGAACTGAAATGAAAACATGTAGAGAAATGTTGTACGTGAGTAAAATGATGATGTAAGCCATGAATAGGCATATTGTATGTACCTAAGTCAATGTTGATGTAAGTCGCGAAGATGCGAGTGTACCCCAATAATTTTTGTGTTGAATATTTGTGGTTATCTAGAAACCACTTGATGTAATGTGTTGTTTGTGGTAAGCAGAAACCACTTGTCATGACAAAGGAGGGTTCATGATAAGCCAATAATCACTTGCTGTAATGGTTGAGGGTAATCCACCAAAACCCATGATGTATGAGTAAGCCAAATCATACCTAAGATGATGATTGATGATGATGAAGGGGGAGTTACATGTACATGTATGATATTTGTGATTCAAGAATGTTTGGTGAACCATGTATAGGAAATAATTTCCTATAAAATAGGCAGACACAATAGTTAGCGACCCATGTATTCTGGCGGATGGTAACTTTTTATATGGAATTAAACAAATATGATTTTTATACTATGCATGTACAAGAATCATATTGAAGCTACAAAATGAAGAATACCAAAGACAGAAGATGAAGACAAAGAATAATAAGATGATGAATATTGGACCAATTCAAATATTAGTTGAAGAGATCACATGTATTCATTAAGGGGGAGTATGAAGGAATATTTAATACTTGTGATATATGAATAATTTATAATGTATATGAGTGCATAATTGTAATGATGTAGACCATAAATAAAAGTCTACGCATGAGTGAAAGATGAGGATAGGGAGAGAAATTAGGTATGAGGATCTCATGGATTGAGTTGAGAGATTTAAGGAAATATTATTGGAGAAAGTTATACATATGGTTTGGACTAATCATATAATTATGGAGTAGTTTTTATGCTCATCTATCATTATATAAAGGACCCAACTGTACAATACGAGGATACACAAGAATGATTTAATTAATAATATTTTCCCCTTCAGGGGTTTCTCAATATAAACTCCCATTGTCCCTTTCTTATTTATGACTCCCATTGTCCCTTTCTTATTTATGTGTTTGTAAGTATTTTTTATTGATTATTAAAGCCAACAATTCTTTAGGTCCATTCAATTCAATTTTACCCTGTTATTTACTCCTTAGTTTAGGTTTGATACCATGTATACTACATCACTTTGCCATATTTTTATGCACAATAGATAACAAACAAGAGTTTAAAATTATTTTTGTGAAATGAGTATCTTGTGAAAGAATATGGTTTTCTATTATGTGTGTGACCCACCAATGGTGTACAATTTTTTCATTTTCTTTTATAAAAACAATTTTGAGGGATGTCTTGGTCCCCTATTCCTTGTGCATAGCATCTACATCCAATGGTTGATATTAAATGTAATCAATGGATGTGATAGATATCGAGAATTAAAGTTGGATGATGATAAATGGAGTTAAAACTCTCGATGCCAAAAAACCACTTGAAGTGTGTGTATTTTCATATGATTGCTGTCAAGGAAAACGTACATCCCAAATAACTACTTATTAATATCTTGATACAACTAGTGGTTTGATATCACATCACTTCCCACCACTAAATTTCGGTAGTTAAAAAATTTAATTACATCAGTACATGTCAAAATCTGATCGAATTGTATTTTGACATATGGATTTCCAAATCATGATTTAATTATATTCTTTACTATAAACACATAGTTGTTAATTTTGTAATAATCATCAACTTCTCTTCGAGGGAAAATAACCTAGTAATGAAAATGTTATTAACAAAAAAGAGCATTGCATAGTACAAGCAGTGCAATTGAAAGATTCTTGAATCCTAAAGGTACTTTGAGTCATATTTATTTCTCTCCGAAAGAAAATTGAAATAGAAAAAGAGGGTTAAATCGAGATAGGGAGTTAAAACATGGCACCCATAAAATGATTGAAATATGTTCATCAACCCAATTCAGAAAATCCTTCATTCAAACATTTATTGACAAATATARCTATGTAGTTGAAAATTATTTGTCTTATAAAACCTCCAGGGAACTTCGTAGTTATTCCCTATTATCCTTTCAGGGAAATATCCAAAATGGGAATCTAATCTTGCACATGTTATTKTTCCATGTACTTTATGTTTCCTAGAACTTGTTAAGATGTGTACTGRGTGTTATGATTCTTGAAGTCAAGTTGTAAAAGACAAAAGGGGATAGCATGAAATCTATGTTTCCTAGAACTTGTTAAGATGTGTACTGGGTGTTATGATTCTTGAAGTCAAGTTGTAAAAGACAAAAGGGGATAGCATGAAATCTTTTCTATTTATAGGGTAAATTTTTATGAGATGTTATCATTACTAGTAGGTAAGGATAAAATTGATGAAGAAGAAATGGAAAACTTATTTAATTCACTACCAATAGAATAGAAGAAATTATTTCTTACATGGTTATTACTAGAAAAAAAATATACCAAACCTAAAGTATGCATTAGATACTTCTTTTTTCAAAGGATTAGTCAAATATACAATTTCAATGGTGTGCATATTGTTAGGATATGAAAATTATAGTATTTTGGATGAAAAAATACTAGGGTTCATTTATAAGTTAACACATTCTACTAGGTTCAATTAAGTTGGTTTTTTATTTGATATTGTTCATGAGAAGTTGATTCAATTTGAAAACATGGAAAGTTCCAGGCATCAATCATAATTATTTTATATTCTTACTAATTATAAATTAGCTTTCATCCAATACTTGATGTTAGAAAAGAAGGACAAAAAAAGAAGGCCACTTCTAGTCTTTGAATGGACTTAGATTTTAAACTATAATTTTTTTTAAATGGATTTTAAAAAATTGTGGATGATTTTATGTCAGTGGTATACATTTTTTTCTTCATGGAAGACCCTCCTATACTTCCTCTTGAATGAAATCATCATTTACATATTAGTCATCAAGTGTGATTCTGTGACTATTATATTTCAAAAGATGATACAATGCTAAAGATTTATGGTTCAGAATTGAAGTTGTACCATCCCTCTCTTACACGCACTGAGCAGACTTATTCTTTGAGGACACTTACGTGAAAGTGTTCTGGGTCATTATGCTATTGGTTTTTTTTATTATGATTAAGATAAATCGTGGATTTCATGATATGTTATTTTTGTTGTATTTACATCAACAAGTGCTATTGAATGGGTTCTCCTGAGTGTGCAGGACTCTGGACGTTAGAGGATGTTGAGGCATCAATGAAACTCCTTGGACTTTTGATCAAGTCAGGGAGTGGACTGTTAGGGTTTGAATGTTGTTGATGTGACATATGTACATACGATTATATATTATGATGTTGATTTTTATCACTGACATGTTTCGTTGATGGATGCAGGCTAACAATAGCTTGTCGACCAGAATCACATTTGGAGTAAAGGGGTCATGCACCACAACCAGAGACATTGAGGGAGAGGTGTGGAAGCAACCCTGCCACATCCTATTAGCACTCCCTTTGTGGCTCGAATTATAAGTTAACGATTACCTAGTTCGAGAAGACCCAGGATGTCATGAGGGAAGATTTTGATAGTCTCTCAGGATGATTATAAAGGGTGTGCAATAAGGCAGGGTCCTTATTCGTTAGAGGCCCTTAATCTCCCATAGGATGACCTGACGAAGTATTGACTCTAGGGGTTTGACGTCTACCAAATTCAGTCAAGAGGCAAGTGGCACCCTTGGAGCATGTAGTTCATCTTGAAAGGCATGTCGCATGAATAAAATGGAAAGAGGCGAGTGGAACCCTTGGATCATGTAGTGCGTCTTGAAGGACATGTCGTGATATTAACTATGGTAAGTTAATAAACCTAGTGCCTAGATAACTATGTCTTATTAGGACCCGATCGGCCTTAAAATGAATGATGTGATGAGTAAAGTTTAATAACACATTTTACCTTAAGAACTATCGCCAAGACTAGTGAATTTAAAACCTAGGTCTAAGTAGAACCTCTGAACAAAAAAAGTAAACTAATTAGACATATAACAAGAAGGGGGTAAAGAAAATTCAAGATTTATTAATTAAAGTAAATTTTTTAATGAAGGTTTATTTATTAAAAGGGGGTAAATGGTTGTTTGTCTAAACTTGTTACTTCTGAACTTAGTTAGAAAGGGGGAAACTTAAAGAAAAAGAGAAACTTAAAGAAAAGGGGAAACTTAAAGAAAAAGAGAAACTTAAAGAAAAGGGGAAACTTAAAGAAAAAGGGAAATGTCTAACTTAGTAAGGAATCTAGCCTTGGAACTTTCTATTTATGATCTCATCTAGGATTTAAGTAAGGCGTAAGTCATTTAAGAAATGTAAAGGAATGAAGGGACACCGAGGAGCATTTTTAGGAACACTTTTAGCTAGGTGAGAGAAATAGGAAAATTTAATTAATTAATAAATTGATTTCCAGGTGCAAATAAGGGATCAGGTGACATGTATACAAGGGAGGTTTGTCCTAATTAAATTTAATAAAAAGAATATAATCAGGGTTTGGGAAACTAATGACTAATAAAACTCTATAAAAAGGATGGAGGAGGAGGAGTATGGATCACGTCTGGTTTTCGTAAGGTTACGATGCCAGAATTTTAACTTGAATAAATTTTCTCTTGTGGTTGTTGGGATACCCAACTCAGGTAACAAGTGGTAGCTCGACCTTGCGAGGTGGGCTAGGAGCTTGCATTTTCTCGTATTGTGTGTGTGTCCCCTTTACGGCTCAGGGGGGATCAATGGAGAGAAGAGTACCCCTAGCGTTGGGTGGAAGGTATTGGTGAGGTCTCAACGATTGAAAAGAGGGAGTTGGACAGAGCGTAAGCACGAGACAAGACAATGACTTTGGGTTCTTCTCTTTCAGATTCGGTACACAGTGTAAATTTGCATTGTATTTTAGTAAAATTTATATATATGAACATTAATATTGATATATATTGTAGTGTACATTCCAACACTTTTTCTGGACTCTATTTGAGATTTTTTTTGGAAGAAAAACAAATTGTTCAGTTAGTAAGAAGTATTCTGGTTGATTGCTTGATTTCTCTCGCTGCCTCTTGAGAGATCCTTCCATTTCCATCCTGATCACCCTCCTCTATACTTTTATTTGTTATGCATGGATTATTTATCCTTCCGTTTATTTTATATCCCTTATATTTGAAACTGTTGATGAACCCATCGCTAGGCATTAACCCCCAAGCTCCACTCTTCACCAGGTTTTATACAACCCAACTCAAACTAAATCAGACCGAGTGATAACGAGCTGGCCTAACATGGAACCTTTGAAGATTGTTTATATTTTTTGATTTAGTTAACTAGATCCTTTTGCCTCTGTGCTCCATTTCTAGTTGTATTTTAGTTGGTTTATGGTCATCCCAAATTAATTGGAAACCCTGTTGAATTTAACTTATTACTGATTATGTTTTCCAGTGCTTCATTGCTGAGGTTTTATGAACTTCGTTGAAGTGTGCTCGAAGGTTCCATCGTGTAAGTACGCACACCCCCTTTTACCAACTCTATTTGTCGAGAAATCATTTTCTAGCTGTGTAATAAGTTAAAGTTGGCCTTGACTGTAAAGGTTGACAGAACTGTCTAGCGGGAAGGGTAACCTCAACCAAGCCATTGAACAATCTGGGGAAATGATCAGTAGACCAGCCCTTTAGTAGAGCTCACACAATGTACACTGGTGGTTTTTACTTCTTTCTCTAGGATTTCTTGCACCCAGCTTGTTTGTCAGACCCCTCCCCCCTCCTTCTTCACTACCCCGGTCTCCTTTAATTTTTTCTGAGCGTTTACAAAGAGACACACTGCGTGTGGGATATTCCCTTGGCCATGGCGCTAGACTTGGATGTAGAGCTCTGTTGTGTGTTAATAAATTAGTTTGCATGGGACATTGAACCTTGATTGACTGGTAGAGAGTGGGCCTCGGGCCAACCCTTCCTTAAAAACCTGAAAATGAGCTCGAGACCAAGGATCTACCACGTCCCCAGGGATGCGCATTTGCTTGAACCGGTTAAGTTGGTTGGATCGGGACCTTCACTTGACTCAGTTGTTCCCTCAACATTGAACTATGAAATCATCGTGTCCCAAGATAGGGAGAACATAGTTACCCTACAGAGTCTTGGTTGTTTATTTAGAACTACCTTTAATTGATTCCTTTATACCTTTTGCCACTCCAAATTCTAGCCAAACGCATTAACAACAGGGTGTTCGGTACAACAATGCGTGGTGTTGCAAGTTTTGGTGGTTGCCTTCTTGAGTGGAACGAGTTGGTATCGACGTTGCTTGATAGGAGGTTGGCAATGATTCTCAAGGAAGAGATGTCAGGAAGGAAACATTATTCAATGAGGGTGGAGGTTTCCATGTTGTAGGATGCTCCTATTTCTGAGTAAATGGTGGCGTGGCCGATTTATATATCAGGTATTTCCTTGATCAAGGATGCATGATTACAGATGTGAATAAAAAAACAATCTTACTCATTTTTCAATTATGAATTTAATAAGTTACATAGTGTTTCATTCGTAGTAACAGTTAATAATTAATAGTTCTATATGGTAGTAACAGTTAATAATTAATAGTTCTATATGGTTCCAGTTTCAATTGTGATGTGTCCATTCTTTATAAATTTAATTTGATTATAACAATCATCTCATGTAATAGTTTAATTTATTTTGTGCAGTATAATGATTAAATGGTTTAATAGTTAAATTGATTAATGGCTTAATAGTTTATTAGTTTAGTGGTTAAACGATGGGTATGATAATTATCTCATGATAGCTTGAACGCTTCCCTTTTTACAACAGTTAAATACTCCCCTTTTGATTATGGCCTTAGTTTAATCATGATTATGGCATTGGTTGGATTAAATGTTTTTCTTTAGTTTTATTAGTTAATTGGGATCAATGCGATTATAGCTTACAATAGTTTTAATTTTCGTACAAGCAGGGAACCAAGTAAGGACATGTTGAATTCATTAATGTTAGCATTGGAACCTTTTTGAGAAATTGTAATTATTAATTATAGTTTCTTTATTCTTTATAATGTTAAGAGGTTATTTTGAAGACAAGAAGGCAAGGAAGCATGGGTTATTGTTAAAATAGGGGTGTAGTGTTATGGGTTTATTTAGTTGAAGTATGATACAATGTGCTAGAATAGTTTTATGATGGTAAGATAGTAATGAAGCACATCTAGTATGTTGCCAATTTTTAACCCTGTCTTATTTGTAGTCACATTGTGCCCATTAGCTATATGGATTTCCATGCTCTAATGTTGGTTTCATTTAATGCATGTATGTGCAAGTTGGATTTCAGAAAGGTTGGATTTTATGTTTGATTGAAGGTTAGAAGTGTTTTTGTAGTGCATGGGCTCTTCATATGCTTGTTCGCAATGTGGTGACATGATTCCTTGAAATAGGAACATTGTGCACGGTGATTGATAAGCGCATATGATGCCTAGCTTGGGTCATATGCTTCCCGTTGAGGGTGTTGTGTTATCTTAATTGATGTTTGTACTTGGTTCTGTAATGTTTTAATGTGATGGGTTTCTTGCTTGCTGTGAAGGTGCTAGTTACTTGTGTCATTAATGTTGGTTGCATTGAGTTGATTGATGATTGTCCTTAGCTTAGTAGGATTGGTATGCTTATGTCGGGAGGGATGTAGAAACCTCCTTGTTCCTTAGAACAGTCGTCAACATTGAGACATTAAATGGTCAAAATCGATGGAAACCTAGGCTTGAGAATTTCTTATGTGTCATGGAGGTCCTAACCTTGTAGGGTAGGATGAGCGAGTAGTCATTTTTATTTTTGTCTGAGTGATTTTCGTATGTTGCATCCAACTGCATGATGTGCTAGTATGTTAGGTCGTTATGTTTATTATTGTGTTACTTTCATGCATTGTGTTCGTCGTCATGCCATGATGTTGAATGTATTATTGTTATTACTTCCTACATGTAAGTAAAAAAAATTGTACTTTTTATGTGAGTCTTGTTTTCATAACAATTGGGTTCGTTACATATGGTATTAGAGTCGGTTCGACCCATGACTTGGGATCACTACAACTTCCATTGATTAGATAATTGTTTATAAAATGTCGTTAATTAAATTGATTTGTATTCATTAAATTAATCATGGTTAGAGGACGTTTTGGAGGTATACAATAGGGTGCTAGGAGATGATGCATGACGCCCCCAGTAGCATGCACACCCGAGGGGTCTAACCCCCAGGGAGACAAACAGGTTGTCGGGAATGAACAGATAGTTGTGGGTGATGTGGTTGGGCTAATGAGGTCCTTTCAAAGGATGTTTGAGGAACTGATCAACCGTTTGGATAGAGATGATGCCAGGGTGTTGATACCTCCTGAGGTTCCACCATGCACTCCGATTGGTAATAGTAGCATTCATCGTGAACTCGAGAAGGTCAAATTCTTGAGTTCTTTGGTGCCTCGGATGACGCATCCATTGAGGCATGGTTGGAGAATATGGAAATGTGATTTTCACTTTGCAACTATACCTCCAACATAAAGGTCTGCATGGAGGTCTTTCAACTGAAAGGGAGTGCTCTTCTATGGTGGAAGACACTCCTTCCACAATTCAACATGGCAGTCGAAGACATGTCATGGGAACTGATCGAGGAACGGTTTCAGGAGAGGTATCTATCTGAGGAATTCATTGAGATTTAGATCAATGAGTTCAATGTCTTATGACAAGGCGGCCATATGGTGCCCAAGTATGAGGCTCATTTCATGGAGCTGCTTCGGTATGCTCCACACCTGAATACCAAGAAACTTAAGGTCAACAAGTTCGTTTTCGGCCTTAACGTCAACATTGGTGCAAAGGTGATGATTTTGATGCCTCAAACCTTTCATGATGTTGTCTAGAAGTTCCTCATAGCAGAGGATGAGCTTATCAACGGGGTCAGAGGAGGACTCCAGCGAAGCCAGTGGAATAGGTGTCATCTGGTGCGTTACAGCATCAGACACCAGCTAGACATTAACCAGGATTTCGAGGAACTCAGAGAGGATCCACATACACTACACCATGGCCACTGATGCCTTAGCAGTGGATTCCTTACAGAGGACCACAACTCCAACAATAACGCCGACCGTAGCCGCTGCAATTTAGGCATGTTCAATAGAACATACTAGGGATCCAATGCGGTGGGTCATCAACTTCTACATTAGGTACCATGAGTACTGGACCAAAGAAAGGGTGTTGGATATGTGGAGAGACACATTACCAGCGTGACTGCCCAGTGGAGATGACTAGAGCATATGGATAATTCAGACCCACTACCATGGGAGAATTGGGAAAGGCACATCGGATTCATGTAGTAGTGAATAACCTCTAGGAAGAGCACTAGTTGACTGTGCTCAAGACGTCAGGTACCGTCGCTGACCAGGCCCTTAGTATTTTGATAGATTCAGTTCCTACAGAGAGTTTTATTTCTGGTGCAACACTAAAAAGAATTAAGGTAAATGAAGTCGAACAAGACAATTTTAGCTTTGTAGAAATGTCTTCGAGAGACAAACAGAAGGTTGGAGGGAAGGTTATGGGATGTAGCCTTAACTTGGGAGAGTTTGTCACAAGGGCCAACCTGTACATCATAATATTAGGATCTTATGATGGCGTGATTGATATGGACTGGTTGGAATTGCATGAGGCGATACTCAACTATAAGATGAAATGGTTGAGCTTTGTCGATGATGAGGTACAAAGATGCATGATTGTAGGTGGGAACCAGGGAGTTTCCCTGAGATTCATCTCTTCCTTGCATCTACAGAAGAGAATGCACAAGGGATGTAATCTATATTCGATCATTAAGTTAAATGAGAAGGTCATGGCGGAAGGTATAGAAAACCTTTCGGTGGTGCGATATTTTTCAGACATCTTCCCCGAGGAGTTACCTGGGATGACGTCGGAGAGGGAGTTGGAATTTACCATCGACCTAAGACTAGGAATTGAACCGATAGAGAGAACGTCTTATTGGATGTCGACCCCTGAGTTACAAGAGTTGAAAATGCAACTGAAGGAGTTGTTGGACCTAGGACTTATACGTCCATGTGTGTCACTGTGGGGTGTGCCTATTATTTTCATATCGAAGAAGGATGGGTTGTGGAGACTCTGCATTGACTATGATCAATCGGACAAGGCAACGATCAAGAATCAATATCTATTTCCAAGGATTGATGATCTATTTGATCAGATGAAAGGCACGATGATGTTTTCAAAGATCGACTTGAGATCAGTGTATCACCGGTTATGAATCAAGGAGGACGAAATCCCTAAGACCACCTTCAAGATGAGGTTTGGACATTACAAGTTTACTTTTTTTATGGTTTGGACTAACGAATGCCCAGGGGTATTTATGAGCTTAATGAACAGGGTGTTCTGTGAATACTTGGACAAGTTCATCCAAGTATTCATTGACAATATTTTGATATATTCTAGGATGATGGAGGAGCATGAAGAACACTTGTGTTTCGTACTACAATGTCTACAAGAGAATAATTTGTTTGGGAAACTTTCTAAATGTTTGTTTTATCAATTGAAGATTCACTACTTAGGGAATTTTGGATGGGCATAAGTGACACACTGTCAACTGGAAGGTCAAATTCAGATCGGGGTTGTCTAAATAACCCAATCCGTTTGGAATGAAATGACCAAACGGGTTTAATGGCTCCATTGGCCAACTAAAGTCCTAAAAATAATAATAATAATGAAACTAATCTAAAATCTATGATTTTAACAAATGATATATTACTTATTAATGTTTATTAAAAAGAAACGTGAATATACAAATGATTATAAACTATCTATATACAGTTTACAAGGTTTAGTTGAAATCTTGCAAAAATGAAATTTTATAATAATGTTTCAAAATAAGATAAAGTAAGAACATAAATCTTTATGTTTTTTTTAATGTTTAAATATTTTAAACTAATAAATACTTAAATAAATACAATTGAAACAGTCACACAGAAACAGTCAAAGATAATTAATGCAATCATCGTCTCATTCATATATACACAAATGTGAATAAAAGAAAACAATGCACTTAGTAACCTCTCACTGATCAACAATACTAAGCTAAATTCATCTCTCTGTATTTGTATGACCTCCTCTTAACCCATGTCAAGTGTAAACCTATGACAAAAGAAATAATAATACTTCCTGAAGAAATTCAAGGAAGTGTTTCATATTCTGGAGCAAGTTTATAATGACAAAAAGACAAACAATTATATATCTTGTGACCTTGAAATGTCCAATAACTGAAAATGAAAGAAATTCCAATTCTTAGGAATGGTGTTACCATCTATCTAACATCAGATATAAACTCAAAATACTTGAATACATGATTAGTCATAGATATAAACTTAACAAAAAGATAATGAACAACATAAATAAAAGCATGATATAAAAAATTATATGCAGAATAGTCTAAAACTAATTCAATACAAATAAAATTTCATATTCAAAAATTATATGAGAAACAATATTAACATTGCACAATCTACAAAAACACAAAAGTCAAAGAGTAAATTATTTTCTCATATAGTTTCAACAAAATATGTTCATCATATGGTCCAAGAAGAACTTTTGGGATAATAGATTCTTAAAGATTGAAAAAATTAATATATAAATGATACCAATTAACCATGTATTGATAAAAAAAAATGTAAAACTAATTTAAATCAATTCATAATAAATTATTCAAAGAATATGAAGATATTATAATGAAAATAAAACCATTTTACTCACAGGACAAAATCCATTAAGCAACCTGGAATTCCATATTCTTCTTTGAAAATACTCGTCCAGTCTCCCAAAGATTCTAACCATCTGTTACTCCATTTGAAAAGAAGAAAAGTTTACAAAATAAATAATGTACAAAAGAGAAAGGATAAAAATCCTCCTCTCAATTTCATGGATCCCTTTGTCTCTGAACTTTCTCATATATTTATACAATGAATGAATAGTCTGGGCATCACTAATAATTTCCACCACCTGAAATTTGTCTCATAAAGAGACACAAATATCTCTCAAATAGTGCGTTTTTTTGAGAAAATTTCTCCTCAAAAGTTAAATGGCTCCATTTGGGAGATGGGTTTTCAACCGTTTCTTCAAATTCTTCACGGTTTGGCTGCAATCAGTCCCACAAAATTGTGTCTCTGTTCTTGACGAATTTCCAAATTTTTTCTGTTGTTGCTCATAAATTTATTTGTAGCAATCCAATTTTATTTTTGGATCAATCATCTTGAACGTATTTAGGTAATAAAATCAAGCCATGATCAGATCCATACCAAATAACTGATAATAGAAACCTGTGGAAAAAAAAACAAACCTAAATTAATAACCTAAAAATTGTGAATAAAACAAAATCTAGAACAATAAAATCAAAAATGAATTTAAACTAACTATAAGTTGTAAACAAACATTGTTATAATTTCCTTTCAAATATGATCTTAAAATTCTATAAACTTCAAGTTAATGGAGAAGAGAAAAATATTAATTTTGGTTTTTTACAAAATCAAACAAAAGATAGATAATTCTTTTCTTTATTATTATTTTTATTTTGAAATGAGATGCAAAATGAAAAAAGAATTTAATTAATTAATATCACCAAATGATTTTATGAAAATGAGAAACCAACCAAGATATTATTTGATGAAGTATTAAACTCATTATTCAAAATAGTAAAACTTGCTAATGAGCAAAAGAAAGAACACATAATTATAATTTAAATGAAAGTGAACAGTTGATAAAAATTAACGTTTTTGTTTAAATTAAGATTTCTATGCTCGTTTATAAATTTTGACATACACTCTTGTAATGAATGTCTCATACTATAGTGAATGTCTCAAGTTTGTTTCAAAGCAAGCCAAGGCATGGAACTATTTGAAAAGGTTGATTCTGTAGCTTATTGTAATTATCGAGATTCTAATGGGGACCCTTTAAATTTTGTAAAAATTTAGGGGGTGTTGTTGGGGCCCAATAAGAATGTCATCTTCGGCAAAGGTATCATTGTGTATCCAACAAAGGTCAAGGATATTATGGAATGGCCTGCACCGACGAATGTCTCAGAAGTGCGTAGTTTCATGGGTTTAGCGGGATACTGTCGATGGTTCGTTGAGGGTTTTTCAAAGTTAGAAAATCCAATTATAGAATTGTAGAAGAATAACAATAAGTTTGTTTGGATCGAGAAATGTGCAGAAGCATTTTGGAGGATCAAGGATTTTTTGACGACAACACCAATACTAAAGGTCCCTAACATAGACGAGGATTTCTTGGTATACATTGATGCATCCAGGGAAGGCTTACATGGAGTCTTTATGCAATACGGTCGAGTGATCGCTTACATCTCTATAAAATTGAGAAGGCATGAGGAGAACTATGTGACGCACAATTTGGATTTGTTAGCCATTGTTTATGCCTTGAGAGTATGGAGACACTACCTTATTGGAAGAAAATTCAAACTAAAAAATTAACCACTGTGGTTTATAACACATCTTTACACAAATCGACTTGAACGTGCAACAACGACATTGGTTGAAATTGCTTAGCAAGTACGATTTCAAAATTACTTACATAAAAGGAATAGTGAATAGAGTGGCTAATGCGTTGATTTGGAGACCACACTTGTTTTCGGTGATGCCTCTTCAAACGAACCTACATGAAAATATTCTAACTTTACAATGCGACGATGACTGGTACAAAGAGATCAAGGATTTTATCAGACAAAACACAATGACGGTACCAAAATTTGAGGGATTTATTGTAGATATCGATGGATTATTGATATTTAAAATTTGAATTTACGTACCACCCAACGACGAGTTGAGGATTTTTATCCTAAACGAGGCTCTTAGATCAGTGTACATGGATCATTCTAGAGTCACGAATATGAGGGCAAACCTTAAACCCTTATTCTTATGGAAAGGAATGAAGGAAAACATAGTCAACTACGTGGCAAGATGTCTAGAATGTAAGTAGGTGAAGTTTGAACATAGACATCTAGTAGGATTACTATAGCCACACACTATTGTAGAATCCAAATGGGAGGTCATTTCGATGGATTTCATTGTTGGATTTACACTAATGACAAAGAGACACGACTGGATTTTTGTGGTAGTCGACACTCTAACGAAGAGTGCTCATTTTATTCATTTGTGTACAATGTATCAGACACCTGACATAGCTAGAAATTTCATTAGTAATATTGTGAGGCTGCATGGCATGCCTAAGAGGATTATATCCGATAGAGGATCGATATTTACAGGAAAATTTTGGACTTGTTTCCAAGAGGCCTTGGGAACCCAACTTAACTTTAGTACTATGTATCACCCAGAGACAAACGAGAAGACTAAATGAACAAAACAAATATTGGAGGATATGTTACATATGTTGTGATGGACCAACAGAAGCATTGGGAAGAATTCTTTCCACTGGTAGAATTTTCATATAACAACAGTTATCAAAGCACCATTAAGATGGCGCCTTTCAAGTTTCTTTACGGGAGACTGTGTCAGACACCTTTGAGTTGGGATTAGATTGAGGATAGGGTCCTCATGGGACCATAAGAGATCCAAGAAATGGAAGATCAAATTCAAACAATAAGACAAAGGATCAAAGAAGCACAATATCATCATAAGAGTTATGTCAATGCGCATCATGTCGACCGTAGTTATGAAGTTGGCGATTGAGTCTTCTTGCGAGTGAAACCGTATAAGATTTCGATCAAGTTTGGAAAGGGTGATAAAATCTCTCATAGGTGATCTAAAAATACTTGTTTTTCTATGCAAGCAACCTCTACTCCAGAGTCCATTAATAAAAACTTCAGGACCTTACTCAATGTCTTAATTGTGCAAGAGAAATTATGTGTCAAGTTTATGCCTCTTTTATGTGCTTATTGTTATAACCCTAAATTGCAACACACATGCTTACCTGACATCAGGCCAACTTATATCCCTTCATTTCCAAAATATTTGTTGAACAACTCTTTGGAAATCCTCTTGTGTCAAGGCCCACACGCCCTAACCCATTAGTGCACGCATGTGCACACTGGCTGGTTCACTACAACCCGTGTGTACCTAATAAAGCACAAAAAAAGGAAAGTTGTCGATGGAACAAAAATCTATGGGTCAGTTAAATGAAACTCCCGGCCATGAATGGCCGAGGGTTCGTCCAAAACCCTAGCTCCTTCTAGCCTACAAAAGAAGGGGTAGGGGTACCATTTGAAAAAGGAAAAAACATAGCGAAGAAACTCTTCCCATTTACGTAATCCATTGTCCCAACCCTTTAGCCTTTCCTCATGCCAAAGGAGATTTAACGCAAAGTAGTTGGAGGACAAAAGAAGAGGAACCTAGGATCAGGTTCAAGGAGCGGTGGCTGGTCTCAGCTTTGATTGTAAGTTGATTCATTTTTCAAGTAATAAAAAGAATACTTTTCCCATCCCAATGCATGAATTATCTATAGTTTGGTTAATTTATGCTTGATTTCTAACCCTTGAGTAGAGAAGTAGCATGCATGCATAGTTTTTATTTGTCTTGATTGCAGGTCATCTGTGGAAGGAGAAACGCAAGCAAGTGGTCAAAGCGCAACGGAGGATCTATATCGAATGCCGATAACAAGGTTAGTAGTCCTTTTCCATACATGTACTGTGAAAGAGGGGATTTAAGTTTTGGGTTGTAGGTAAAAAAGTAATTTATTTTTGGTCAAAATATGCATGCAAGTCTGACCCTAGTTTGCTAGTCCGTAGGGCATTTTCCCCAACAACAGAATTGGTGACCGTACTGGGGACAATCCCATTTTTGGACAATCCACTTTCCCGTCTGGGGACAATCCCATTTTTGGACAATCCACTCCTGCGCAGGGTACTATTCCTGCATAGGGGGCACATATAGCAGGACCTTGGAACTTAGGAAAAAGATCCGTTCCCTCCTCTGGAATGTCATTTTGGGGTAATTCTTTCCACAGTCAATGGAACCCTAGACAGACCACTATACCTCTCCCGTCATGACCGGCATGGGGTAATCCTTCCCAAATTCCTTTGAACACGATGCATGCCCAACACCCGGTGTCCTTTATGGGAAACCAACCAATGATGTCTCCACAGATGAAAAATCCTTATGATGGTCAGGGCCATGGTTTCTACCAGAATCCGGGCCAACAACCAAACTTTTCCTGGCAACCCGGTGCCAGTCAAACCCCAGGACCCTTTTTCCCAGGTTATTAGCAGCAACCCAAACTACCATTCCTGGTGACATTACACTTGCCAGATTTGACAAGGTTGTTAAATGATCCTATTTGTCACTATCCACGTTGGCCTCCTATGCCAATGAAGTTGCCTTCAGACATTCCAAAATTCGAGGCCAAGCCTAACGAAGATCCAAGTGATCATGTGACTACCTTCCATCTTTGGTGTTCATCTAACTCATTAAAATATGACTCTGTACAGTTGCGATTGTTTCAACACACTCTTATCGGGAGTGCCGTGAAATGGTACATCGAGCTCGATCGCTCAAGATACTCTTCTTTTGGCGAATTGGCGATGACCTTCCTTAACCATTTCCAGTTACCTATGAGATACGACGCTGGAATAGAGTTGTTCACCAATTTCGAACAGACAATAGTGGACCATATCTCTGATCATATCCGAGAGTGGAGATGCTGGAAGAGTCTAATCAAAGTACCAGTCCCACCAACATTCCTGCTTGAGTGGTTCCTTAAGTCTCTGGTCCCACAATTATCCAAAGACGTCACGACTTCCAGAGTTTTCTCCGATGAAGAGGCCATCATGAGGGCTCAACAGTTTGAGCTCATCTATTCTCAGTCTGGTTTATTATACAACATCCTGTCGAATGCACCACGATCGATATTGGATAAAACTAGACAGAGAGTTGGACCACATGCCGATGGTATTGTTGGTTCAGCACAGACCAAGCCCGCTGAGCAATTGACAAAACAATTGCAACAATTATCTATACAACACTTAGCGGCCAACCAGACTACTACTTTGGCTGCTCCTCCTACCCAAATGTCATAAGTACACTCCGTGCAGTTGACTAACCCAAAGGCCACCCAACATCCTGAAGGGAAGAAAAAACAATGAAAGAAGGGTAAGGGGGATAAAAAACCCACTAATAATGCTGGTGGGGACACCACGGAAAAATGGAAGGTGAGGTATCCATGCAACTTGTGTGTGAAAGACCACTCGACCCATCTTTGTCCTCGACTTGTAGAGGCCCAAAAGTTTGTCACACAACAACAAAAACTAGTGTTGACTAATCCCTTTCAACATGGGCAAAATTTAACTCAAGCCTTTACAAGCACAAAAGGGGGCAGCCAAGAATCCTGCCCTCCTCCAAACAATCCCTCATCCATGAATGTATATATGGTTAGGGGTGATGCTTTCATAACGACTAGAGCGCACGACTATAGTAAACCAAGCGCTTCCGAGAAGGGTAAAGAAGCTGACCTCCCATCTCTTCCTCTACAGATCAAGAAGATGTTGAGAGAAACAATGACACGCATCCCAAAGGGTGCACTTAAGAAAGCTTCTCACAACCCAAAT
>JZKD02S2289537.1:599337-664999 GCA_000966675.3 Picea glauca
TGACGTCTAATCGGTGCTAGTTTATCCCTTTTTCGAACCGACTAGACTATTGTCGAAAAAGGTACCCCAACAGAGTCTCCTTTTATGCTTTTTCAGACTCTCTAAATATGAAAAAACACCAAGCTTACCTTCTCTGGGCTCTTTAAACTTACATCGAAGGACGATACCATTGTGTGTTCTATCAACCACATTTGCATACCTTATCCACCAGCCTTGTGACAGTTTGCTTCTGCGTCTTAACACCTTTGGCCGTCGGAGGATTTTCCACAAGTATCATTTTACCAGAACATCAGTCTTGTCCTTGTGCCTTGAGCTTGTATGTTTGCAGTACTTGTTCTTCCATTGTAACATAATATTCCTTTATTCTTTTTTCCAAAATTATCAAAAAGAACAAAAAAATCAAATATACCCCAAAAAGAGGATGGGAAAAGTATTTTCTTTATTGGCAGCATAATGAGTCGCCCTTGAATAAATCACATCTGTCTTCTTGATCATCAAACTATGGGATGTAGTACGACCTTAGGAAGATTTTCTTGCTATATA
This sequence comes from Picea glauca, assembly GCA_000966675.3. Lineage (NCBI taxonomy): Eukaryota > Viridiplantae > Streptophyta > Pinopsida > Pinales > Pinaceae > Picea > Picea glauca. Next base: position 599,881 of record JZKD02S2289537.1, read on the forward strand.
GAGTTGTGTCCTCCACCGTTTGGTTATTCTTCCAAACATATGGAGATTTTGCGTTGCCTCCTGCTTCGTAGACTTATGATTAACAAATATGTTGCCTGAGTCTTATCACTTGTCATGCTATTGTCCAAGTGAATTTTGTCACTATGCTTGAGTCGGCCCCTCTGCAATATGTCTCTTGTCCGCATACCCAACCATCCTAAACGTCCAATCAAGTCCTTGTTCAAAATCACTGAAGCCTTCAGTCCGATCATCAAAATTATCAAGTTCATAACCGATGAGCCATCGAAGACCTCTGGGTAGTGCAGTCGTACACTCATATTACACTCCTACCCAAGTTTTAGAATATTTTTGAAGTTGTTTCTCAAGCTCTGAATTACAGCCATCAGGCTGAATCAGCTTCTGGAAGATGGGTACTCTATATGTATATCTTTCTGATTTTGAGATGTAGCTCCGCTGTGTATTATTCGCGGCTACTCTTTATAGTTATTTGACATGGATCTACAATGTATTTGATTGGTACCCATGGTTCTATTTTATCTCGAGCATGGGTATGCCCGCCTCGGTGAGACATTTGTTATTTTGCAGACGACACCTCCTGGTTCCTGATCCTTGGGCTCACTCGTTCTACACATCAGTAAAGATTGGCAATGTATTTCGACCATCATATGCTCTTCTGACCTCACACATTAGAGGGCATATATTATAACCCTAAATAGCACCACACATGCTTACCTAGCATCAGGCCAACTTATATCCCTTCATTTCCAAAACATCTGCTGAACAACTCTTTGAAAATCCTCTTGTGTCAAGGCCTGCATGCCCTAACCCATTACTGCATGCATGTGTACGCTGGCTGGTTCACTACAGCCCGCGTGTACCTAGCAAAGTACAAAAAAAGGAAATTTGACGACGGAAAAAAAAGATATGGGTCAGTTAACTGAAACTCCCGGCCATGCATGGCCGAGGGTTCGTCCAAAACCCTAGCTCCTTCTAGCCTATAAAAGAAGGGGTAGGGGTACCATTTGAAAAAGGAAAAAACATAGCGAAGAAACTCTGCCCATTTGCGTAACACATTGTCCCAACCCTTTAGCCTTTCCTCATGCCAAAGGAGATTTAATGCAAAGCAGTTGGAGGACAGAAGAAGAGGAGCCCAGGATCAGGTTCAAGGAGCGGTGGCCGGTCTCAGCTTTGATTGTAAGTTGATTCATTTTTCAAGTAATAAAAAGAATAATTTTCCCGTCCCAGTGCATGAATTATCTATGGTTTGGTTAATTTATGCTTGATTTATAACCCTTGAGTAGAGAAGTAGCATGCATGCATAATTGTTATTTGTCTTGATTGCAGGTCATCTGTGGAAGGAGCAGTGCAAGCAAGTGGTCAAAGCACAACGGAGGATTTACATCAAACATTGGTAACAAGGTTAGTAGTCCTTTTCCATGCATTTACTGTGAAAGAGGGGGTTTAAGTTTTGGGTTGTAGGTAAAAAAGTAATTTCTTTTCGGTCAAAATCTACATGCAAGTCTGACCCTAGTTTGCTAGTCCGTAGGGTATTTTTCCCAACAACACTTATGTGTGAGGTTCTTTAAAGTGTAAATATGTTTCTTAAAGAATACAACAAAAAATATAACTTGCAAAAAATAAACCAACAAACTCACAACAAGGACAAGATGATAAAGGATTTCACCCCCAACTGGGCTACATCTGTTTGAGCCTCCATCAATGGACTAGTCTCTCTGGGATTAGTTTGTCAAATATTATTTTACAAGATGATACTCAACTCCAATGGATTTATTGACTATACCATTGGGTTCAAAATACATAAAAACCCCAAAAATGACTATTGGATCTCTGAAAACGGACCATGGCTCATCCGGGCATGACCTCTTCTACATGTGGCCTTAAGCTTCCCTCAACTTCCTTGTGCAAAAGAAACCTGTAAAAGTCCTCAAATTCCTCTGAAACCTATCCCAATGTGTTCATAGCATAACAATTAGTCAAAAATGACTATTCAATCACAGAAAATAAACTTGGGCTCATCTGAGCATGGCCTCCTTCAATGGTGGCCCTAAGCTCCCTAGAGCTCCTGAAACTTCAAGGTATAAAAACCTGCAAAATGAGTCTCCAAATGCCTTTGAAAACTATTGAAATGGATTCAGAACATCCAAAAAACTCTAGCTGGGATTGTTCAGCACCTCATTTGGCCAACAGATGAAGAAGTTAGGCCTCCTGCCATTTTCCTCCTTCAAGCTTGTTGTCTCTGGTTCGCCAATTCGCACCTCCTGTGTGAGTAACCTGGCTTCTGGGCATTTCCCATACCTAAACCTAGCACACGTGTCATTTCCACAATTCACGCCAATTTGTTGAACAATTAGGTAACTAAGGGCCCCAAAGAAGGAGGTGTTGGGTGCATGGGGGGGCATATGGCCACGTCCCAGCGCATAAAAGGGCACCGTTTGCATGATTGAACGTGAGCACGACACGTGTCGAGTGCATGGTGTTGTAACTGTTTGAAAATCCATGTGCGCGAACCTCCATGTAGTTGGGTCATATGGCGCACAAAGAAACCAGGGGATGGGGCTAAGTCCCAACTCGGACGTGCCCAAACAATATAACATGCAAATTTAAATATATATAAAATGATATATATTATAAGAAATAAAACATGGCACATTGTCAAGGTGGCCTTTGCTAAGAAATTACATTGTGGTGGAGGTACGTGGTTCGAACCTGATGGAATCCACTATATTTTTAATCAAGCAACCAAATCACGGTGCCACGTGGTAGCCCATGTCTGGGCCACATGGCACCTCCCAATTTGTCATTAACACTCCACGTGTCTCAATATGATTCGCCCACGTGTCCTATTAAATAAATGCTTTCCAACTTAGCTCATGCCACATCAACATCTAACACGTCAGGACTACCATGTGTGAGTTACGGCCCTACCATGTCATCACCTATATAGACTGTACAGTCAACATTTTTTTGCATGTTTGGAAAATTGAAAAGAACATGATATCTCACTCATCTGATGTCCATTTGACTCTGTTCGAAGTGATTTGGGTTTGTGATGATGAGGGCTATACACCTATTCATTTTTACGTGATTCTGAACACTTTGATTTTTGGGCTAAAATTTGACCCCTGGTCCAGATTCTGATCACACCTTCCCACTGAAAGGCTCTTGGACCCAAAAATGCTGATGATTATCTGTCTGAGATTCAATACTCTTATTCTTCCAAGTTCTATCAACCGATTCTACTTGAAAAGTCTTTTTGGCAATCACCTGTGTACCTTGACATGCCTAACACTGCAACTAGCTATGTCCCTCAACCACTGTTCTTTGGTTGTTATTGACCCACTGTTCTCTTTGTGCTTGGAAGACAACTATCCTTCCCACTGAGAATCAAGTCCCTCTTGTGAACTCTTTGGCGTCAACACAATCCTCTCTACAATGGTTGCAAAAAAACTTTCCCGCGACAACTTATCACAAACCAAGAAAACCATCAATCTTGAAAACAAACTTTATACAAGACTGAAAATGATGCCAACAAAATATTTTGCTCTTTAATAAATAACAGTCGCATTTTGCACTTCATCAAAGCACATGGCGTTTTCCTACATCTTGGTGTACTCAAAATCGACTTACAAGCCAACAAACACCATCAACTAAACATAAGTCGATAAACATGATCGACACAACATAGTCGTCCAGACAACATCGACACAAGTTGAGACTTATTTGAAACATATCAACCTTCCCAAAAGTAGATATTCATGATACACAACCATGTTACATTCATGAGTCACTCATAATGAACTATCACGAAGTTCATTGTTTACACACATACAAAATCACATGCATGTGCATAGCTCTTCAACTCTTCTTCAAGTACAAACATACATACGTAAACCCAAAAACATGTGGGTACTTAAGAACTAAAAATGAAAAATATAAATGGCTACAACAAGTGAGTATCATACCCATCTTTTGCATCCTCTTGACGAAGTTCTGAAACAACAAGAATGCCTTCAAATGAATTGCATTCACATGCAAACTTGCATCATACAATTTATGATAAGTTGCTACAACTTGTCGAAATTTCAACAGAAATGCATACATAAGTTTAAAAAGTGCATCTACAAACAAATAAATGCAAGCCTTACTTGTTCAAGAAATCTAACCATTTCTTACCAAGCTAATTCAGTGGTGACTTTTTCTGCTGAAAATCATCTTCTTGTGAATCATCTTGACCCACATCGATGATGGAATCTCCTCTTCCATTCTTTCCAGTCTCTTTATCCATCTGCCTCTTATGTTGTGGATGAGTGGTTGGATTCAATGTCCAACATTGGTCAATAAGATGACCCCTCTTCTGGCAGTGAGTGCAAATCTTTTGCATCCTCTTTTCAAGTTTCCTTTGCTTGGAATGTTTCCTGAATGTGGTCAATCTTTTCCAACATCTTGAAACATGATGGTTATCTAAACCACAATATGTACATGGAATTTTTCTTCCATTTTTACATGCAAATTTACCATGCTTAACATAATCAAAAGCAACCGAATTATAGGCAGAAATATACCTTGAACATTCACCTTCATCGCCTTCTTGAGGAGGTGAATTTGAAGAGTTACTAGCTCTCTTTTGAAGACCAACAATAATTTTCTTGTCCTCATGGCTGTCACAACTCGTTTATTTCACACATTTGCATTCATCTTGAACACATACTTTGCATGCTTGAGGGATTGAACTTGCAACAAAATTTCTTAAGCATTCACCTTTATTGCCTTCTTGAGGAGGTGAATTTGAAGAGTTACTATCTCTCTTTTGAAGACCAACAACAATGTTCTTGTCCTCATGGTTGTTACAACTCTTTTGTTTCACACATTTGCATTCATATTGAACACATACTTTGCATGCTTGAGGGATTGAACTTGAAACAAAAGTTGTTCTTGGAACTATTTCCCTTGTCTCATCAACTTTGGAATTTTCTCCATCTTTCTGTTCATATCCAAGAACGCTATACTTGGGCCTCTCCTCAACAACAATAGGCTCAACAATGCCTTATGCATGCTTGCTTAATGCTAACAATAACTTAGACCCTGTCCCTCTTGTGTGATTTTCAAAAACACCAAAGCATTCATCTTGAGAGGAATTTGAAGAAAAACTAGCAATACATGCCTCATGTTCATGCATGTACTTGGTAAGGGTTTGCTTTGACTCATGGAGTTGAGTCTCCATCTCATGCAACTTTTCAAGAAGCTGGTGCTTCTCCTCCTTCATGGACATCAACTTCTCTTTAAGGACAATGCTCTCCTTTCTATCTTCCCACAACTCTTGGACCACATCTCTCATGGTTAGAAACTCCTCCAACATATCTTTGTCAAAGAACTTGGATAATGAAAATGTATGAGAACTCTAACTGTTTGAATCTTCCTTCATCTTTGCAAGATATCAAACTTCAACAAAAAACTTACACAATAATACCAACAACTAAATATCTAGCTATCAATGCAAATCACATGAGAAAAACTATGCTCTGATACCACCTGATCTGAAAATAGGGGGATGACTTGTTTTTCTATGCAAGCACCCTCTACTCCATTAATAAAAACTTCAGGACCTTGCTCAATGTCTTAGTTGTGCAAGAGAAATTATGTGTCAAGTTTATGCCGCTTTTATGTGTTTATGTTTGAGGTTCTTTAAAGGGTAAATATGTTGTTTAAAGAATACAACAACAAATATAACTTCCAACAAATAAACCAGCAAACTCACAACAAAGACAAGATGATAAAGGATTTCACCCCCAACTAGGCTACATCTCCTTGAGCCTCCATCAATGGACTAGGCTCTCTGGGATTAGTTTGTCAAAAATTATTTTACAAGTTGTTACTCAACTCTAATGGATTTACTGATTGTACCATTGGGTTTAGAATACATAAAAACCCCAAAAATGACTATTGGATCTCTGAAAACGGACCATGGCTCATCCGGGCATGACTTCTTCTACATGTGGCCTTGAGCTTCCCTCAGCTTCCTTGTGGAAAAAACACCTGTAAAAGTCCTCAAATTCCTTGAAATCTTATCCCAATGTGTTCATACAACAAAAATTAGTAAAAAAAGACTATTCAGTCACAAAAAATAGACTTGGGCTCATCTGAGCATGGTTTCCTTCAATGGTGGCCCTAAGCTCCCTAGAGCTCCTGAAACATCAAGGTAGAAAAAATTGCAAAAGAAGTCTCCAAATTCCTTTCAAAACTATGCCAATGGATTTAAAACATCCAAAAACCCCTAGCTGAGATTTTTCGACACCTGATTTGGCCAAAAGATGAAGAAGTTAGGCCTCCTGCCATTTTCCTCCTTCAATCTTGTTTTCTCTGGTTCGCCAATTCGCACCTCCTGTGTGAGTAACCTGGATTCTGGGAATTTCTCGTTCCTAAAACTAGCACATGCACCATTTCCACAATTCATGCCAATTTGTCGAACAGTTAGGGAACTAAGGCCCCCAACGACAGAGGTGTTGAGCGCATGGGGGGCCATATGGCCACGTCCCAACGCATAAAATGGCTCCATTTGCATGATCAAACGTGAGTGCAACACGTGTTAGGTGCATGGTGTTGTAACCGTTTGAAAATCTACACGTGTGAACCTCTATGTGGCCGGGTCATATGGCACACATAGAAACCGGGGGTTAGGGCTAAGCCCCATCCTAAACGTGCCCAAACAATACAACATGCAAACTTAAATATATATCAAATGATATATATTATAAGAAATAAAGCATGGCGTGTTGGCAAGGCGACCTTTGCCAAGACATTGTGATGCAAGAGCATCGCTCTCAAGCCAACCATGCACCAGCTAGCCAGTCAACTCATCAAACACGCATACAATGAGGAGGAGAGGCACAACCCTCTCATATTCAAATTTTGAATTTGAATCGAGGACATTTAATATTGTAAGGTTGTTAGAGCCAAAAGGTCGTGCCTATACGCAGGCTTTAAATGTAGATAGTCTTTAATGGTTGTAAGGCTTCAATCTAGATCCAATCTGGACTAGACAACCCATTCAATGTAGAGTTAATGTAAATTGAATAGGGTAGGTAGCTTTGGAGGGAAGAGCTCGAAGAGCCCCCTCATGTAAAATATCTTGGATCTTGTTTTTAGGGTAGAGGGAGAGGTAGCAAGAATTAGAGTAGAGAAGGAAGGAGAGCTGAAACTCTGTTGCAGTCCAAGCTCAAACACATTATAAAGAGGCATTTTCAGATTAATGCAATCAGAGCAGTTTTTCCTGCATGTTATTTGTGTATGTTGAATGTCTTCATATGTGTATTGAGGATATGATGTAGATGTATGTTAGGTATGCATTTATAGGGATAGATAGGTTCTGCTATCTGTTGGATTCTTTGATTTTAGGTTTGAAGTTCTTTGAGGCTTCATTCCAAGAGGGCGTGACAGAACACTGTGGGTTCTGATGGCCAGTGCATAGAGTGCACTTCCAATTCTGTGGAATTTGGACAAAGACGTGCTAGAAGGGCATACGAATTGAAATCATTGACTCAAGGAGGATCTCAAGGTTGTTGAATACCTTGGAGGTGAGACTGTGCAGATGAGGACACAGTAGAAGATAGAATCTCTAAGGAGTTCTGTAGAGCCTTGCCAAGAGGGCATTGAGTAGGTGCATAGAGTGCACAGAGGAACTTTGTTGAGCTCAGGAGGAAGATAGAATCATTGAGGGTTCTATAGAGCTCTGCCAGGAGGGCATTGAGCATAGGCACAGAGTGCTGAGGAGGAACTCTGCTATGAGTTCATAGAGAAACATAATCACTGAGGATTTTGGACACTCTGCCAGGAGGGAATTGAGTAGGTGCCAGAGCACACAGAGAGAACTCTTTTGAGTTCTGGAATAGAAGAAGAGTCCAAGGAAGGATCTTCACAAGGTTGTTGAATACCCTGCAGACTAAACAAGAAGTTGTTTGAGTAAGAGAGTGCCAAGAAGGCATCAGATTCTCCATTTGAGGGAGAAGAAAAAATGATAAATTCCTTAGAGGTCAAAGCTACAGAAAAATCTCAGAAGAGATAACACCTTCGTGCATGCAAAGACTCAGCAAGGAGCACAGAAGTCAAAGAATCCTTTGAGGATCCAAGGAGAGAATCTTAGGAGAGGTATTGCTTTCATGTACAGAGCCATAGCTATAGAAATTGTAGAGGCCAGGGAACTCTTTGGAGAGTTTAGAATCCCAAAAGCTCAGGAGGGACAACATCTTCGAGTGCACAGTCAAGATCAAGGGTTATAGAGCTCATAGAAAATAATCAAAGGTCGAGGCCTTTAGCATTTGGGAATTATTCCAAGTTCGGGAAGAAAGTGCATGCTCAAAAGGAGAGCACAATTGTCGTCAGATCAGGCCGAGGGGAAGATCTAGACCATTGAAGTTTCCACGTCCAGGGAGCAGCGAGAGAGTGCACAAAGCAGGAGAGATCGTGAGCCGTCAGATCTCACACAAATTGTCGACAGCCTTCGGATCTGGAAGAAGGTGCATGTGAGTTAAGCCCACATACGAGCAGAGCAGAGAAATCTAGGAAAGTCCCGACAGATAAGGAATATCATGATTTCAGATTTTGGAGGCCCTGCTGAAGAGAGATTGGGGCACTTCATAGTGAAAGTCCCAAAACAACAAGAGAAATTTGAGCCATCCATCTAGAAGGAGGACATGTGTCGCGGGATCTCCATTTCAGGGATTCAGACATCGAAAGCATAGAAGGGAGTCTTTCGACTTCACGAGTGGCGAAGTCCCAAAATGATCTAGACCATCCATTCGTGGGAGGACACGTGGGGCTTTCCAGACATCGAGAGAGAAGTCCCGAAAAGAACATTTCGATACTTCAGTATTTCGGCTACCGGGTGTACGAGAGGACAACGAATATTTGATGCGCTGAGAATCACGGAATTCCAAAATGTGAATTCCCAAAAAGCGGAGAAGGAGTATTGTCGGGAGCATTTTGACATACCGGATATCGGGATTTCAGGGATCCTGTGGACAAGAGATCTGAGCAATTCGGCTTCAGAGAACCTGAAAACATGAAAGAAGGAGGAAGCTGGGGCATAGGCATTTCGACATTTCAGAGATCAGAGGATCGAGAAGGCAGAGGTTCTTACATCAGGACTCAGGAAGTCCCAAAACTTGAAATTTCCATTTCGGGAAAAGGTCACGGTCATGCTAAGGCCGTGTGTAGGTGGAAGCTCGTGCCGGTTGCATGCTTGTGTAGGTGGAGTTTCACGAAGGACCTGTAGATCAAAGATTGAAGATTCCAACATGGAATCAAAGGAGTCGATCCAGCTCGAGGAGTTTGTTTGAACAATCGACCTTGACCCGAGGGTTTGGGGGTCTCCGTCACATTGCACTATGGTGGAGGTCCGAGGTTCGAACCTCACAGAATCCACTATATTTTTAAACAAGCAACCAAATCATGGTGCCATGTGGCAGCCCATGTCTGGGTCACGAGGCACCTCCCAATTTGTCATTAACATACCACGTGTCTCAATATGATTCACCCATGTGTCCTATCAAATAAATGCTTGCCAACTCATCTCATGCCACGTGAGAATATGACACATCAACATTGCCACGTGTTAGGTACGACCCTACCATGTCATCACCTATATGGACTGTATGGACTATACAGTCAACATTTTTTTGCATGTTTGGCAAATCGAATAGAACGTGATATCTCACTCATCCAATGTTTGTTTGACCCTGTTCGAAGTGCGTTGGGTTCATGACGACGAGGGATACACACCTGTTCGTTTTGAAGTGATTCCAAACACTTTGATTTTTGGGCTAAAATTTGACCCCTGGTCCAGATTCTGATCAATAGGTTTGTGGGACCCTTCGATATTGTGGAAAAGAAGGGGATCATGGCCTATAGAATAGCCTTGCCGGATTCTTTGAGGCATATGCACGATGTTTTTCACTTATCTGTTTTGAGACATTGTGCTAGTGATCCTACACATGTTATTGACATGACTTCCTTGCAGGTATCGGACGAGGGTGCTCTCACAATGGAGCCAATCCGCATCCTGTACCATCGCATTCGAAAACTACGATGTCGAGCAATAGATCAGGTCAAGGTCTAGTGGGACAACTATAGTCCCCACTCGGTGACTTGGGAGGACACATCTGATATGCGTTAGCAGTTTCAATTTTTTTTTTATAGCTAGACATATGATACTATGATACACTTTATTTCGGCACTTACATACTATGAAACTTCAGGACGAAGTTTAAAACAAGAGGGGGTGTATGTAACATCTCTCTCTTGCATGCACTAAGCACACTTATTCTTTGAGGACCCTTGAGTGCAAGTGATCCGGGTCATTATACTATTAGTTGTTTTGAACATGATTATGAGATATTATGGATTTGATGATATGTTATTTTTGTTGTATTTATATCGACAGGTGTTATTGAATGGGGTTTCCTAAGTTTGTAGGACTTTGGATGTTAGAGGATGCCGAGGCATCGATGAAACTCCTTGGACTCTGGATCGATTCAAGGAGTGGATTGTTAGGGTTTGAATTTTGTTGATGTGACATATGTACATATGATTAGATATTACGATGATGTTTTTTATCGCTGACATGTTTCGTTGATGGATGTAGGTTGATGATAATTTGTCGACCAGACTCACATTTGGAGTAAAGGGATCGCACATGACAACCATAGACATTAAGGGAGAGGTGTGGTAGCAACTCTTCCACAACCTATTAGCACTTTCGTTGTGGCTCGAACTGTAGTTTAACGACTACCTAGTTCAAGAAGACCCACTATGTCATGAGGGTACACTATGACAGTCAGTCACGATGATTCTAAGGGGCATGCAATAAGGCAGGTTCCTTATTCGTTAGAGGCCCTTAGTCTCCCAAAATATCACTTGACGGAGTATTGACTCCAGGGGTTTAACGTCTACCAAATTCAACCAAGAGGCGAGTGGCACCCTTGGAGCATGTAGTGCATCTTGAAGGGAATGTCGCGCGAATAAAACTGAAAGAGGCGAGTGGCACCCTTAGAGCACGTAGTGCGTCCTGAAGGGAACATTGCGATTTTAACTATGGTAAGTTAATAAACCTAGTGCCTAGAAAACTATGTCTCCTTAGGACCTGGTTGGTCTTAAAATGAATGATGTGATGAGTAAAGTTTAATAACAAAATTTCCCTTAAGAAATGTCGCCAAGCCTAGTGAATTTAAAACCTAGGTCTAAGTAGAACCTCTGAACAAAAAAAAAACTAATTAGACATATAAAAAGAAGGGGGTAAAGAAAATTCAAGCTTTATTAATTAAAGTGAAAAATTTAATGAAGGTTTATTTATTAAAAGGGGGTAAATGGTTGTTTGTCTAAATTTGCTAATTCCGAACTTAGTTAAAAATGGGGAAACTTAAAGAAAAAAGAAAACTTAAAGAAAAATGGAAGCTTAAAGAAAAGGGGAAACTTAAAGAAAAATGAAAATGTTTAACTTAGGAAGGAATCTAGCCTTGGAAATTTCTATTTATGAACTCATCTAGGATTTAAGTAAGGCATAAGTCATTTAAGAAATGTAAGGGAATAAAGGGACACCGAAGAGCGTTTTTGGGAACGCTTTTAAGTAGGTGAGGGAAATAGAGGATTGTCCTAATTAAATTTAATAAAAAGAATCTAATAAAGGTTTGGGAAGCTAATGACTAAGAAAACTATATAAAAATGATGACAGAGGAGGAGTATGGATCACGTCTAGTTTGCGTAAGATTACGCTGCTGAAATTTTATCTTGACTAAATTTTCTCTTGTAGGAGTTGGGATACCTAGCTCGGATAACAAGTGGTAGCTCGATTTTGTGAGGTGGCCTGGGAGCTAGCATTATCTAGTATTGTGTGCGTGGTCCCTTTGCAGCTCAAGGGGCTCAGGGAAAAGAAGAGTAACCTTAGCATTGGATGGGAGGTACCAGTGAAGTCTCAACGGTTGACAAACAGGAATTGGATGGAGCACAGGTACGGGACAACAACTTCGGGTTCTTCGCTTTCGGATTCGGTATGCATGTGTAAATTTGCATTGTATTTTTGTCAAATTTATGTATATGAACATTAATATTGAGGTATATTGTGGTGTATAGTCTGACACTTTTGTTGGACTCTATTTGAGATTTTTGTTGTAAGAAAAAAAAATTGTTCAGTTAGTAAGAAGTATTATGGTTGATTGCTTGATTTTGCTCGCTGCCTCCAGGGAGATCCTTTCGTTTACAGCATGATCACCCTCCTCTATCCTTTTATTTGTTCCGCGTGGCTTATTGATCCTTCCATTTCTTTTATATCCCTTATATTTGAAATTGTTGGTGAACCCATCGCTAGGCATTAACCCCCAAGCTCCACTCTTCACCAGGTTTTATACAACCCAACTCAAACTAAATCAAATCGTGTGATAACGAGGTGGCCTAACAAGGAACCTTTCAAGATTATTTTTATTTTTTAATTTAGTTAACTAAATCATTTTTCTAATTGGAAACCCTGTTGAATTTAACGTATTGTTGATTATGTTTTCGAGTGCTTCATTGCCGAGGTTTTATGAACTTCGTTGAAGTGTGCTCGAAGGTTCCACCGTGTATGCATACCCCCTTTTACCAACTCTATTTGTCCAGAAATAATTTTCCCGTTGTGTAATAAGTTAAATTCAGCCTTGACTGTAACAGTTGACAGAACCGTCTAGCGGGAAGGGTAACCTCAACCAAGCCATCGAACAATCCGAGGAAATGATCAGTAGACCACCCCTTTAGTAAAGCGAAAATAATAGGCAATTTCCTGAGCGCATCTCCCTCGCATAGTGCACGCTAGTAGTTTTTACTTCTCTCTCCGCACTTTCTTGCACCCAACTTGTTCGTCCTGTATACCCCTTCCCCCTCCTTCTTCACTACCCAGGTCTCCTTTAATTTTATCCGAGCGCTTACAGAGAGACACGCTGCGCGTGGGCTCTTCCCTTGGAAATGGCGCTAGACTTGGACGTAGAAATCTGTGTGTGTGTTAATAAATTATTTTGTGTGGGAGCTTGGACCTTGATTGACTGGTAGAGACTGGGCCTCAGGCCTGCCTTTCTTTAGAAACCTGAAAACGAGCTTGAGACCAAGGATCGACCATATCCTCGGGGACGAGTGTTTGCTTGAACCGGTCAATCTAGTTGGATCAGGACTTTCCCTTGACTCGGTGGTTACCTGGACGTTGAACCATGAAATCACCGTGTCCCAAGATAGGAAGAACGGAGTTACCCAACAGAGTCTGGGTTGTTTATTTAGAACTGACTTTCATTGATTCCTGTATACCTTTTTCTGCTCCAAATTCTATCCAAATGCATTAGCAACAGAGTGTTCGATACAACAATGCGTGGCGTTGCCAGTTTTGGTAGTTTCCCTGTTGAGTGGAACGAGTTGGTATCGACGTTGCTTGATAGGAGGTTGGCAACGATTCTTAAGGCAGAGATGTCAGGAAGGAAACATTAATCAATAGCGGTGGCCGTTTCCATGTTGTAGGCTGCCCCTTTTTCTGAGTAAATGGTGGAGTGGCCAATTTATATATCAGATATTTCCTTAATCAAGGATGCGTGATTACAGCTATGGATAAAACAACCATCTTACTCATTTTTTTATTGTGAATTTAATAAGTTATATAGCAGCGCATTGGTAGTAATATTTAATAATTAATAGTTCTACATGGTTCCAGTGTCAGTTGTGATGTGTCCATTCTTTATTAATTTAATTTGACTATAACAAGCATTTTGTGTAATAGTTTAATTGTTTGCGCAGTATAATGGTTAAATGGTTTAATAGTTTAATTGATTAATGGCTTAATAGTTTATTAGTTTAGCTGTTAAACGATGGGTATGATAATTATCTCATGATAGCTTGAACGCTTCCCTTTTTACAACAGTGAAATATTCCCCTTTTGATTATGGCCTTAGTTAAATCATGATTATGGCATTAGTTAGATTAACTGTTTTGATTTAGTTTAGTAGTTAATTGGGATCAATGCGATTATCGCTTACAATAGTTTTAATTTCCTTGGAAGCAAGAAGCCAATTAAGGACGGGTTGAATTCATTAATGTTAGCATTGGAACCCTTTTGAGAAATTGTAATTATTAATTATAGTTTTTTTATTCTTCATAATGTTAAGAGGTTGTCTTGGAGACAATAAGGCAAGGAAGCATGGTTTATTGTTAAAATAGGGGTGTATTGTTATGGGTTTATTTAGTTGAAATATGATACAATGTGATAGAATAGTTTTATGATGGTAAGATAGTAATGAGGGACATCTAGTATGTTGCTAATTTTTAACCCTGTCTTATTTGTAGTCACATTGCGCCCATTAGCTAGATGGATTTTCATGTTCTTATGTTGGTTTCATTTAATGCATGTTTGTGCAAGTTGGATTTCAAAAAGGTTGGATTTTATGTTTGGTTTAAGGTTAGAAGTGTTCTTGTAGCACATGGGTTATTCGCGCACTTGTTCGTAATGTGGTGACATGATTCCTTGAAATAGGATCATTGCACACGTTGATCGATAAGCGCATATGATTCCTAGCTTGGGTCATGCACTTCCCGTTGAGAGTGTTGTGTTATATTAATTGATGTTTGTACTTGGTTTTGTAACGTTTTGATGTGATGGGTTTCTTGCTCGCTCTGAAGGTGCTAGTTACTTATGTCATTAATGTTGGTTGCATTGGGTTGATTGATGATTTTCCTTAGCTTAGTAGGCTTCATCTTCTTGTGTCAGGCAGGATGTAGAAACCTCCTTGTTCCTCAGAACAATCACCATCCTTGAGACTTTAAATGGTCAAAATCGATGGGAACCTAGGCTTGAGCATTGCTTGTGTCCTGGAGGTCCTAACCTTACAAGGTAGGATGGGCAGGTAGTCATTTTTATTTTTGTCTGAGTGATTTTTGTATGTTGCATCCAGTTGCATGATGTGTTAGTATGTTAGGTCGTTATGTTTATTGTTGTGTGAGTTTCATGTGTTGTGTTCGTCGTCCTGCTACGATGTTGAATGTGTTGTCATTATTACTTCCTACATAAAATAAAAAGAAAATTGTACTTATTATGCAAGACTTGTTGTCGTAACGACTGGGTTCGTTACAGAAGACTTATAATATTCTAGTCTATATAGCTCCAATATTTTTTTATTTATAATACATTAGGAAAAGACTAAATGTTGATTATGTTCATTTTGTTTCTAACGAAAAAATATATTCTTTGCATATACCTTGACCATATGACCCTCTTAAAGTGATTTCTGACATAAAAATTTTAGTAGGACTAGCGTCATATACTCACCAGTTTGAGGCAAAAAAAATAACTGTTAACTAATAAATATTCTTGAATAAAGGTACAACAAGTCATGAAGGAACGCTAGTTATCACTAGCAAAGAAAGGAAATAATGGAAGTATATATCATAATTTCTACTCCCCAAAAGGAATAGAGAAGATATTCCCATGTAAAAAGATACGCCATAAGAGATCTTAGATAAGAAGCAAAAGATATAGATCTTGAAGCTAGAAAAGAAATCAACAAATTAGAGAAGATTGAAAAATATGTGAATACAATTACTCACATTCCAACTTCTCATGATTCTCAAAGTAATGAAGCATAAAAAAAATTACAATCTTTAAGAAGAAGACTACTATTTCTGTAGAAATGAAGATGGACAAAATATTTTCAAAACAAGCCAAGCAAAATCTATACTCTCATATAGTTAATGAAGGTTTTTGTTCTAGACTACTATCCTCAATCGATTATGATAGATGTACAATGAATTTGGTCAATGTTCAACCCAAAGTTGATAATCCTGAAGGAGGTCATATGCCAAATGAATACGATACAAAAATATTCACCTTTCATCTAAATATATTTCCACATGAAGATAAGATTTAGTGGCATAAGAAAATAGGAAATGTAGCGGATAGAGAATTGATTCAAGCATATGTAAATTTGAAAAAGATGAAGATAGAAATTGGTAAACTAGAATAGATTTTGTATGTTGAAATAGAAACCAACAAGGCATGATCAATTGCAGTAAATGATTTAAAGGAAAAAATGATCTTTTTAGGAATAACAAAAAAAAGTCTAGAATAGCCTCAATGATCAAATAAAAAGATAAATAAATTTGGAATATTAGAGGAAAGTTGAATATGCTTTTCATTATGCATAGAGAGACCAGGGAAGTAATGAAGCTATAAAGGATAAAGATCAAATTAAAAGTATTAGAGAACAAAATGCAATACTCCAAGAAAACATTGAAAGGTTTAATGAAGAAAAAGTAGCAACATTCTCAGTTAAGCTAAATAAAAAAGTAACTATTCTTGATGTTCAGGAAATTCCATCATCTTTAAATCATGGACAAATTATTCAGCTAAAGAAAGAATTATTAATAGTTTAAAAAAATCTTTAGATAGTGGAAACTTAATATAAGTGTAAAATTTTAGAAATGATTGATGTATAAGAAAAATTAGAAAAAACAAATAAAATAGTAGAACAACTTTATGTCGATATGACGCAGAAGGATATTGAAACATCTAAAAATTGTAAGAAAATTGTTGAATTTAGAGACTTAAAAAATAATTATGATTAGAATTTTTTTACAAGAAAGTATTTAATTGGGGAAAAACAATGTATGTGGGATCAAATAAAATTAGTCATGCAAGAACTAAGAACAATTTTAAAGTTCTAAAATAAACAAAGAACTTAGAAACAAATATCAATCTAAACGTGAAGAAAGCTTAGGAAAAATTAGGAGATAAGGTACAAATTGCTAATAATGTCATACAATTTGTAAATCATCTAAGTATTGTAAATCATCTAAGTATTGTAGATATTCAGATTTTGGAAATAAACAATAGAATATCCTTTACAATTGATGTCAATATAGTAAGTTTCAAGCACAGATTGATTAAGTCAACTCAAATCAATTGTCATGTAGTTTTTTAGTTTGTACATCGATTCAGAACCAAATTTCATGAGGCCTTCCATCTCATGTTATTGATTCCTTGGAATGATCACGGGTGGTTTTATAGTGTTGAAATATATGAAGATAAAATTAAAAAACAGAGAAAAAAAAATGATGAGGAATTTGAATATGTAACAGGTTCTATTCGAAAGATAATTATCTTTCAAAAATTATCCAATGACTTTACATTTCTTATCATGCTTAAAAAAATACAAAAGAATTTACCCCATACATGTTATGATCTATATACTAAATTGGATATCGTGGGGCGTAAAATGTTAAATTATAAAATTCCATACGAAGATGATTGACAAAAAATAGCAATATTAAGGAATAAAACTCCAATATTAAGTTCTATTACCACATCAGCATCCATACCACATCAGCATCCATGTCATCACCAATCACTACGACAAAATCAATATCAAAACCCATGTTAGTCCCAACTTCCATGTTAGCACATGTGAATAATCATAACAATGTATGAGTAAATAGAGCCCAAGTTGGTTATATCTAATTTTATAGACATTTAGTCAATAATGGTCAAAGAATAATATATAATCCTTTATTTGACAAAACCATTGTTAACTTTTCTTTATTTTTCTTTCTGTAAAGTTCATTGTTAACTTTGCTTTATTTTTCTTTTTTAAAGTTCAAGCGTTTTAAAAAAAATTTTTTTTTATGAAACTTACTTCTAAGAAAACCTATTTCTGTAATTATTCAGAGTTTGGATATAGAAATAATAAATAATCCTTTATTTGACAAAACCATTGTTAACTTTGCTTTATTTTTCTTTCTGTAAAGTTCAAGAGTTTGAAGTCACAAAAACTATGGAACTTACTTCTAAGAAAACCTATTTCTGTGATTATTCAAAGTTTGGATATAGAAATAATTTATTATGGTTTCACTTAATGATTCTATAAGTACAACCTTTTTACAATATATATTGATCTGTTAAATCATTAAACTTATATCCAGAGTTTCTATTATTACATAATTTCAAGTTATATATATATATATATATATATATATATTCTCAGTTTCCAGTTACTTATAAATGTGAATTTTCCTTGAGATCATTTCATTTAAAACAAAATTTTTATTGTTATTTTATTATATAATTTTGGTTAAATAAGAATATGGTTCCCTTTTTATATAGTTCACTGTTTGTTGAAATGTTTACTGAGAATTTGCTTTGATAAATCATTTTAAGTTTGATTAATTTTAGGGTCTTGTATTAAAAAATAGTCTCTTTCATCAACTTCAATTGAACAATACTCATTTAAAAATCAAAATCAAAATATATTTTAAGAGGGTTACCCACATAGATTACTAGATTCTTCCAAGTGACCTAAAGTGGGAAGCATATTTTTCCTTCATAGGGTGCTTTGCAGGAATGATTTTAGGGGCTAAATTTCCGTCACGGGTTAATTTTCCATAGTTTTTCCGAAAAAAAAATTCTATTCTAAAAATTATTCACCCAAATTCTATAGGATAAAATTATTTTACCTTAAAAAATGTCAAAATTTTATACTAACTATATACAATTCTTAGAAATTTGAATATTTTTACAAAAATATCACCAAACATTTTATAGTTGGCATATGAAGGATTAGTAAGATTCACCAAAGTTTCTACATTTTAAAATAAATTTCCATCCTTAAAATCATCCCTGGTGCCTTGGCACTGTTATACTCAACAAAATAGTCTAAGGAAAAATATGTGGAAAAATTATTGTTTAGTCTCCATGCATGCTTTACCCCATTCACTAGATTCACCACTCAATATTACAAAAGTTGTCCTCCAATATCAATCCATATCAATACAATTGTGTTTCAAGACATGGCTATACATGTTCTATAAGGGAAATTTTATTAGTGACTTGGTTTTAAAAACAATTATTCATTTGTTGGGTATTTCATCGTCGTTTTTCCTTCTTGGTTTCATGGTTCATCATTTTATTAGTGTAAAGAGAATTTACAAAATAGAGCAAGTTTAAATACTGGAAAAAATGCCTTGCACTAGACAATCTCATACCTTGTTAATATGTATACCATTCATCATCATTCCACCATTATAAGCTTACCCTTCTCAACCTATGTAATTATTAAACTATATTAATGAGCATTTAGTGAAAGTGATAATTTTCTTTTATTTGCATATAGTTGGTTTTTGTTACATATTAGTATGTTTATGGAATAAATAATGACATTTTTTTTCTTTAATGAAAATATGGTTTAGATGAGTTTTTTCAATAGAGGTATGTCTTTAGAAAAATTATGCATATATGAATGGTGTTCATAGGAAGATGAATGAAAATGGATGTTGATCCATTGTATAAGATGGATGTTAATACCATAACTTCAACCAACCTCTATTTAATGACTCTTATCTTATATCTTTAATATTCATTTTAATATCTCATGCTTCTTATATTACAAGGTAACATTTTAATATGTCATGCTTCTTGTATTATGGTATGGTAGGGTGATTGTGGGAAGGAACTAATATCAAAGAATGTAAACATCTAACAATATCCATATCCATTTAAAGTGAATTTTATTATTGTTTTTATAATTTAATTAACTTGTTTTTTATATTATATATGTAGTTGTCCACACCTGATGTTGAATGTGAAATTCACAAAGAACCTAGCTAGAGAAATTCACACAAAGCTTGCAAAATGAACCAAATAGAAAGACTCAAGAATGTGAGAAAGAATGAAGAATGTATGTGTTAATTGTATTACATGAGTGAGTAATAAATACATGAATACTACCTAATAATAGGTGAATGCATAATAAATAGTTTCATTTCTAAGAGAATGTTCTATAGTCAATGATCTAGATTGATGTAGACACTCACTAATAGAAACTAGAGTTAGCTTCCACCTATTCAATGTCAATTTTCAATGCAAACATCATTTAACTGAGTCACACATGTGGAGGAGAGAAAAAATAATGCTTGCACATTATATTCACCCTCCTAGTGTGAAAATAAAATGTTTCGTGTACGATTTGTCCTCCACTAGTTAATTGAACTACTATTTGAAGTAAAATTGAAGAGGAGAAACACCCCTATTTTTTAGAGGTGCCCTATTTTTTAGGAAAAATCCTAAACAATAGGAGCCTCTCATAGTGTCTATAAAACTTATTAAAAATAATAAATTATCACTAGGTGAGTGAGGTGAGTGTGTAGTATCTCCAACACCACCCTTGAACATGACTATGGTGTAAATAAATAATGGGTCCCAACTACAAGTCCATGTTAGGTACCCATTTTACAATGCATCTAAATGAATGAACACTGAAAAATGAAGGAAAGAGAGAAATCATCATGGGAAACCCCCCCTCAATTTAAATTTCATTAATAATGAATAAAGAAATAAAAACATGTGATAAGCAACTATGTCTTTTAGTCCAAGGAGACCCTGCAAATGTACAAGTTTATGCTCGGTGAATATTTTATTGAAGATCTAGATGTATATAGGGATATGATGAAGTAGATGCACCAGCAAGATGTCTACATGTGTCCACTTTATTTTATTGGAAATAATAATATCCAAATCCCAAACCATGTGAATTTTGGGTGAAACTTTGCAAATCACACAACAGTTTCTGAAAAAACCCTGAAAATTTCATGATTTTAAAATGTTGATAACTTCACTTCTTGGGCTCTGTTTCAGATGATTGTTTTTTGGAAATTAGGTATTTTTACAAGAGGAATTAAAGTACATAATTTATTTTTGAAAATTATGCACAAAAATTTTCACAATTGAATATGAAATGCGCAACCCCCAATTTTTCCTTTAACAAATATGTGAAAAGACCAAAAAAATATTTCTTTATTTGGCCAAAAAAAGAGTTATGATATGATTTGATTTGGAGGAGACATAATAAGGAATTTCTAGAAAAAGAGGATTTGCAGAAGTATCTGCATGTGGCTCCTGCGATGCATGCATGGGAGTCTCTATATGTGGCTCATGGGATGCATGCATGACAAATGCAAGAAGTCTCTTCAAACTGAGAAGCTCGTTCTTCTAGTGGATTTTCTATTGGATTTTTCTTGTCAATATATTGCATGAATTATTTAAAATCTTCCTTTATAATAAAAATAACCTCCAATTTGTTCCATACTTCATTTGGAGTTGAGAGTGATAACTCCACTACATGATATTGAATTTAAGGAGAATTAGACATGTAGATAAGTCTGAAATACATATATTGTCTGTTGAGAAAATCATTTTTCTCATCAGTGGAATCAAGATCTACTTATATTTATATTGTTATTCGGTATAAGCCTCTACATCTGAGAATAAATAGAATATTTGTATTCCAATAAAAATAATTGTTTGGTGTAATAAGTGTTGATGACGGAAATTTCATTCTTTACGATTGTTGTGATCTTCTATACCTACAAATAAGTGCTTATGAACCTTCTCCTCACAACAAAGACCTAATACCATGTGAAATAAATTGAATTTTCTCTTCACAAGCTATATACCATGTGAAAATCCTAAAATAATAGCCTCACAAGATCTCATACCATGTGAAATCCACAGAGAAACTAACTATAGAAATTCATGCAAACCTTGCAAAAAGAACTAGAGAGAAAGAATCGAAAATCAGAGAAAGAATTGAGAATGAATGTGTTAATTGCATTACATGAGTGAGTGATAAATACATGAATAATCCCTAATAATATGTAAATTTTCCATATATTTGGATGGCTAAGAGAATGCGTTATAGTCATTGATCTAGAGTGATATAGGCACTCACTGATAGAAATAAGAGTTGTATTCCACCTAGTCCAATTCAATTGTCTATGCAAACCTTACTTAATTGAGTCACATGCATGGAGGAGAGAAAAAACATACATGCACATGATATGCACCCTCTTAGCCTCATGTATGTGATATGCACCCTCCTAGTGAGAAACGAAACAACTACATGTATGAGTTGTCCTCCAATAGTTAACTGAACTCCTAAATGAAGTACAATTGAAGAAGAGAAGTACACCTATTTTTTAGGGGAAAAAACCTAAAAAGTAGGAGACCCTCATGGTGACTATCAAACTTAGTAAAAAATAAGTAATAATAAATATGTGAGTGAGATGAGTGTGTAATATCTCCAACATTAAAAATGTGGGTGACAGTGACAAACTGTTTGAATCCATAAAACCAATGGAGATAATTAAAAAGGATCTAAGAAAGGAAAACAAGGAACTTACCATGTTTTCTAGGTGTGAACCAATAGAGGATAATAAAGAAAGGTGAAAATATTTGACGGAATATATATAATGATATGGGGTAACCACCATTTTTTAAAAAGGTTATTTATCACATATATTCATTTATGAATTTGTTTTTATACTTTTATATGATCTAAACATTTTTTTTTTCTTTTTGTATTATTTTTTTGGAGATTCTCATGATACTTCTCGTGAGGCTAGTGTTGGTAGTGGTGATACACCAATGCCATGACGTCTTAGAATGAGCCACATACCCATCAGGCTATTTTATTTTATGCATGTGGATGAAATCCCTATGACTCAAACAACTCCACCTTTTGGGGCCCATGACATGACCTCCTAGTGCACGCTAGACTGTGCACATTATGGTGGAGATGACCCAATTGGTGATTCTACAGATTTATTTCCTAGATCGACACATGTTACTAGCAAGGGAACAATGACAGTTACCTTTCTAGTGGATGAGAACAGTGTTCCTACCAAAATACCAAAAATCCCATGTATTTATAAATGTATTAATTATTTCCCATTATCTAATTGACACCTATATCTCTCTTATCATTTTAAATTAACAATTACATTGTTCTGCATGAAACAACATTTTTTAAGCATATGAATGACAAGGCATTTGATATTTGTGGGCCCAAAATATGCACATGGTGGAATGTTCATAATGCCAATTTGCAAAACAATCTTATTGACCACTTGGTCAACCTATTTGGTGAATCCTTAAACAAAAGAGGAGCATCTCATTATCCAATACATATTTCAAATATGTAAAGGATCAATATAGGGTTCATTTGCAAAAAAACCCTAGGTATGAGCATCCTTCTATGATTCGTGAGAGTGAGTGGAAGAATCTAATGGAGGATGAAAAGGAGAAGACAATGAGAAAAGAATGAAAAACACCACGTGGTCCAGGAAGGTATATGCTATTATGAATTTAATTCGATGGATTTTCTTTAGTTCTATATAAAAAAATTCATATCTGACCTATTTGAAATTTTTTGTAAGCTCTTAGACACATCAAAAGCATCAAAGGAAAGACTAGAAAAACACGGGAAACATAAACTTTGTGGGGGAATTTACTTGAAGCTAAAATCATGAATTGTAAGTACCAAATAAGTAAACCATGTCATTCCTATCATCATCCAAATTTTAATTAATTGCATCCAATAAGCCAAATCTATGATCTTATG
This sequence comes from Picea glauca, assembly GCA_000966675.3. Classification (NCBI taxonomy): domain Eukaryota; kingdom Viridiplantae; phylum Streptophyta; class Pinopsida; order Pinales; family Pinaceae; genus Picea; species Picea glauca. Next base: position 623,343 of record JZKD02S2289537.1, read on the forward strand.
CAATGGATGGAGCTCATTTCAAAACAACGACTACTAAATAAGACATTTGACTCTATTTCAATTTCAACTTCCAAGTTGTGGTTTAACATTGACAAAGCATGGGGAAAACAAAATCATCCCCTCTAAACGTCGACGTAAGTAAAATCAATGGACTTTAATTATTGATTACTTGTAAAATCAATTCACGATTGATTTCACCCATAAATAAATGTCTCTTTTTGTTTTAATAAAGAGGGAAACAACAATAATGAGGTTAGCAGTGGACAATATTCCATGAAATTTTAGTGTATCCCGAGGATGGTGGTGTGCAGCCTGACCATGATAGTACTATGGCTATAAAATTAAAAGTATGGATTATCAATATTAATATTTACTTGTAGATGGTGTACTTATAATTTTTCTTGTTTCAATGGAAAATAATTTAGATGAGTATGCTTGGTGAGAGAAAGAACACATGGAAACCAAACCAATGGTCTCGAATAGTCAACCTGGTAAACAACATTGTAATGATATTTATATTAATGAACTACTTATGTGAATAATAACTAACCATATCAATTTAACACTTTTTGTTATTGTAGTCGATGCCCCTTTGAAACAACCTACATGCCATGGAGAGTGCATGACTAGACATAGAATGTGTTAGAGCATGTGTATTCAATCAACACCAAGAGAGGGCCCAACAATTAAATGGTATCAAGAAATGGATGAACCAATCATAAAATATATACAAACTAAGAAACAAAAAAATTAGTGATTGTATATATTATGAGACACATGTATAATGGAAACATATTTTGATGACTTTTTTTATAAATATAAACTATTTGTTGCTAAAAAAAAAAAAGATCTACCTTCTTATGGATGAATATTATATTCTTTGTATATACAAAACCACATATTTCCACAAACATTATTTTTTTCATTTACCTTTATTTTTTTCTTCTCTACTTTCTATGAATGAATCATACTATGCCACTTTCAATTATTTTCTAGTAAATAGATTGGGATTGCATAATTGAGAGTGGTTTGAGGAGGGGGGAGAGGCCAAATGAGATCCCACCTTCACATGGTTGGATTTTTTCAATAGAGAATAAATTATTCTCTAAACCAAGGAAATACCATTTAGGTTTCCACTTTAGTCTTTCTAAAGTCTTGCAGGTGTTGATATGTTTGCTTGTTTATTTAATTATTATTCAGTCATATAAAATTATATTCTCAAGTGATTCCTACAATTTTTCATAATGGAAATGCAACTAAAAACTATCCTATGTGTGATGTGGTTGTACAAGCTCCTACCTCATTGAGCTTATGGATGTAGGTAGGTAGTACTCATTTTTTTGTTTTGGTTAGTATGCGTGCACAATTTCCAAAGATTCATGGTGATACTATTGATGCCATTTCTTAATAGTTTTCTTTTATGATAAATTATTTATATTCCATATCAGAATACAACTTTATTTTTAACCTCTGTTGAATGTACTATTCATGTGCCTTGCAAATTCCTTACATTCCAAAGTTTATTGATAATAATACTACCCTAAGATATAATATCTTCAATTGTTTTAAAGAAAAAGTTGTGGTGCCTTAAAATAATAACCAAATGAAGTAGAGGTATTGTATTTGGACCTACTTTGGTCATTTCAAATTTGTGGACATAACTATTTTGTTGATTTGTAGACATAAAACTATTTTTAGTTTATGTCATTTCTTTTAGTAGACTATGTTAATGATGCAAGAATTGTGTGCATTATTTCTAGAGCTTGGTTGTGCAACTCTTACATTTAATATAGGACAATATAATGTATGGCCTTTGTGACCTATGATTGAAAGGTTTTCTTTGACTATATTTTTCACTTTTTCAACCCAATGTGAATTTTGACCAATTATTTTGTACTTGCCAATCTGTGTGCAGATCGAATATGTGGTAAATGTTGGGCCTGCAATATACATCTATCCATATATATTATGGGCCTAATCCCATCATGGTTAGCATTCATAACATGTTTATCTCACATCTCTACTCCCAAAGGGAGTAGATCTTCCAAGAGTCATACTACTGAAGGGGTTGATGGAAGCTCGACCCTTAATCCTTCTGAAACAATCCTAGAATGTCACATATTAATAAATTATAATAAAACATTTAACACATCTAAAGTCAACACTACCCCTATATCTATTAAAAATTGTGATTTCTATGTTCTTTTTTGTCATCAAGTAGGCACTATTTCTTATCATTCTAGAAATGCTACTTTTCCTATCCATTTATCATACATGCCCGGAAATAAGAATAAGCAGAACATTTTGAAGCTCACAGAACTTTAGTTTTTCATGATGATCTGATTGCTACTGTGACATGGACATCTGCATGAAAATAACATAATTTTATGGATTCCTTATTGTTATAGTGTTTTCGAGTTTTTTTCTCACCCTAAATATTGCATCTGTCCTAGAAAAAGAAATATCGTTTCAAGAATTATTCTAGTTTTTTTATCATTTATATAGTTATTCTTCATGCTAAAGTTTTCTACAAAGTTCAATTTTCAATCCTATCAGAGGAAGATCTCCTTGATCAGTAGATTTTTTTAATGCAAATAGTTTGGATTCTAATATTATAATTTTATTTAGGAAACCTATGTCAGATAATGAAAAAATAGGAATCATTCCTATTACTGATTAGGAAAACCTACCTAAGGACAAAGTTGTGAACTATCAAGAGGTTGAATAATTTCTAGAAGAAAATAGGAAGCTTCAAGCACAATGAGTTGAACAATTTTCTAATTCATTGTCACAATCTACATTTGGTTATACATGTAGATATATATGCTCTATGATGTTGTATTTTTTATAGTTATTCTTTGAGATAACTTCAAGTAACTTTTAAATCAATTCAAAGTTATAAATGTAACAACACATATTTATTCATACATGTAATCCCAAACCAATGTATATTTCAACCCTTTACTAAATTATCAGCACACATCACCCTAGTATACAATATTTAGGGTATACAACATATCCACAATAGTGTAACTTGTAACTTCTAAATTAGAAACACCATAAATGGATTTTTCTTCCTAGGACGTGCATTTTTCATCATGCCCTTTTTTATGCATTTTTCCCTTAAAGCATTTTTATGCACTTTTTTTCATTTACAAGGAAGTTTTTAGCCTTTATGCACAACATAGTATTTTTTGTTTAAAAATGCACAACTACAGGTATGAATATATGTAAAATGATAATATACAATGTCCACAATTTGAACCACTCAATTTGGAGGTCATATGAGTCATAGGCATGCATTTTACAGTAAGATAGTTTTACCCTCCATTTTACAAAAAGTATTGAATCTTCGTTCAAGGTACAAGCCCTTATTCATTTGAAAATGTACTTTGGATGATATATATAGATTTCAAATGTTATTAAATTCAACCAAAAACTTATATCACTAAATTTTGAGCTATATAGAAGTATGGGAGTAAATTTCCATTATGTCACTTTCTACTATTTTGGTCTCTCAATTTAAAAGACATATTTTGTCTCTTTTACACATTAGCCACTTTTATGTTTGTAGATGAAAATATAAATATGTCTATAGGTGTAAAATTATATAAGACACCCTCATCAAGTTTAATCACTCAAATTGGAGGCGGTTTAAGGCCTAGGTGTGCATTTTTTTGAAGCATGACATGCATTTTGCACAAGTGCAGAAATTGCAATTTAAAATCAAAATATGTATTTCTTAAGTATGAGTGTGAATTTTTAGATGCATAGGCTCTAAAAAGATTGAATTATGGTTTTATGAAACAATGTAAACCCTAATCCTAATCATCAATATCACCATATATCGAGAACATTGTCATCTACATGTGGTTCAACTTCTTCAACCTCTTAGTCTAACAGATCTACCTTCTCCTTGTGTACAATGCATCATAATCATGGATTTTAGTGTATAACATCAATTTAAATTTTTTTTAACTTAGTTTTCATCCCATCACAACTTTGATTACCATACTTAATGTCGAATATCCAACAAAAAATGCATCTTGTACGTCAACGCTTTGATGGACCTCCAATGGCCTATGCTCGCCCAATCATCGCAATGTCGATGTTTGTTTCCAACCATATAATTTCAAATACGATGGGAATTGCATGCCATATCATTTCTCCTTCAATGGATGTGACCTATATATAATGTCACAACACTGATAGTGAGTGCATCGATGCTCCAATGGTAATTCCAACAATATTTTCACATCATATCATCGCAACACCTAAGGAACATGTAAGTATTGTGATGGTCGCTTGGTGGATCAAATATGTCCACAAAATTCCACATGGCAATGCATTTTGTTGAACACGTGATAGCTAGATAACATCGTTGTAGTTGCAACAATGAGTTTTGATGAAATTTTACAAGATTAAATCTCTCCACAACTGCCACATGGTAGGATTGTACATCAAAATTATGATATGGGAATACATTTGGAATCATTTTCATTAGAAGTCCATCATTTAGTTGTTGAAATATTGTCAGAAAGAAGATGGAAATTATGCCACATGTACTAGTGACAGAACCTATTCTCTATCCCATCGCCCACCTTCTAACTTTGCTTCTTATTTTTGATGTAGACAAAGAGGGACATGAAATCCATTCATTCCTTTCACCATGGGCCCTCTCCTTCCAGTTAATTTTGAAACACAAATGGTGGTCCTTGAAGGAAATAGATAGCCTCATCATCATAACAAGTTTGATTGTAGTAGAAAGGATCTAGAAGTTTTTTATGGTAATAAATTTCATTTAACCCAATATCTACTTATGTGTCAACAACAAAACTGTAGATACAATATTAAACTTGTAAAGGAATTTTCCTATATTTGGAGCATACTGAATACTGAAATAGGAGAAAAGTATGGTTCACATAAGACATATCAATCCTTTTTGTGAAGATACAATTAACTCATTAGTGAAATAATACAAAGAGTCCACTAGACTATAACATATAAATGGTATCTATGCTAGAGGAAAATGAAAGGAATAAGAATGAAATTTGGACCCATGTTTGGATAAATCCTGTTGCATGCTAGAAACATTTGATTTTGTATATTTAGTGATGTGGTGCATACAAATGTTTGATTTGAAGAAATAAGTTGGGAATATTAAGGAATGGTGGAAGAATTTAGTGCTTCTCACTCCCTTGATGTTCAAGATAATTCTTCATCTTCCTAAACCAACAAGAACCTTTAGGAATCCTCAGGCTAATTCTTTATGGATTAACAAGGACAAGTTATTGGTCTTGTGACATAATATATTATATAGTTGATGGCAACCAATTCTGTGCTTTATCAAATTGAAGTCTGTGACTTGGTTGAGCCTTACCCAAGAACCATATTGAATTTTTCCTTGGGTAATTGGTTAGGAAAAATAGCCCAAGTTCCAAAATATGTATTGTATTCCATATAATAGTTTGTGCATATTTTGTTTTTTCAACTATGGAGAAATTATCTCTAACGATTTTTCCCAATAGTTATAATTTTTTTCCAAAACTAAAGTTTTTTCAGAATGTCATATTTGGTTTTCACCCTAATTTTTTGTAATTCTTTTCAGAAGTTGGTCCCAAAATTTTAGATTGATTAAAAAATGGACATGGTGCAATGTTGGTTACCTATAATTATTAATGGTAAAGACCCCATTTCACTTTTACAAATTTCAAAACCCTTGAAGACAATAATTTCCATGTGGGAAGGGGTGAGTACTCTCACAAAGAGCATTATACATATGTCAAACTTTATGGGCTTGAAGGAGAACCTTATCTCCTCCCAAAATTTGTATATGATCGATATTTTCTAGTTGAGGTTTGTAGATAATATGTAAGATGGTCAACTTTCTTTGAGAAAAATGAAGAGTTGTTTGTATCCACCCCAAATAATTTCTTTAGACGTTTTGTTAAGTTTATCACTATTTTGGCAAAGATTGCTTGAGGTTTTAACTCTTTTGATATAAAGGAAGATAAGGTTTTTAAGGGTTTTCAAAGAACATGTAGTTTTAGTTGGTTACATATATGCTTCCCTAGGAAGAATTAATAGGTGGAAGGTTCTAGTGACAATGAGGTCTATGACAAGAAAGATAGTAAAGGTCATATACATAACCTTAGTTCCAAAATTAGATATTTCCATCTCACATGATGTCATTCATAATTTATCCATTTCTAACACCTAATCAAAAAACAATTGTGATAAGAGAAGACTCAAGAAACTATTGTTGTTATTAGCCATAGTTAAAAACATAGAGGTAAGTTTGAATTTAGTGATAGAGGGGGGTCTATTTCTCAATCAACTAGGATTACGTCATACCACCCAAAATGAATTTTATGTTACAATATGATGGCACTGGGAAAAATAATATTGTTGGAGTAGGTTCTGAAAATGGTGATGGCGATCATTTCCAAAAAAATAAATGGGAAATCAAACATTCCACCACCTCTATCCAAAAAATATAAAGGTCCTCTAATGATGAAAAAAGTGGACAATATAAAGCATGGGGGAATGATGCCAATGACATGGAAATTGATAACTTGGACAAACTGGAAAAATGGGAACTCATGTAGATTAAGGAGAACAAGTTTATGGTTGGAGAGATGTTGCAAGATGAAATACCTACTATTGAGGAAAATTGTGTTACCTTACATCATTCTAGTTATAATGATTCCAAAAAATCCAATAAGTAAGCTCAAAGTTAAAGGAAAACAAATTTTACAAAATATGGATTTTGTTGTACATATAAAGGGACTAGAACCCACTAGATATTTAAAAACAAATCAAACAACTAGAGATATATTGGCACACACTGTAAATGTGAAATAGAGGGACAATATAAGGTTGAAAAATATATTTAATGAGATATAGGTTTCTTTTAGTTCTGAGATGTTATTCACACATTCGTTTTCCATTAGAGAGAATAATCTTAATCTTGAATATACACCATAAAAAACCATTGAAGGATAAAGGATCTTAGGAACTATCATTGGGAGTCCAAAAAAATGTTTCTGTATTGAGGAAAGAATGGTTTTGTTGTTTTAATTGTGGGAAATAATAGACAAAGCTTCTATGCTTTATGGAAGGATCCGTTCTTTAGAAACTATTCAATGGTAACTTGAAAAAACATGCTTATTTTAATGCAAAATGTGTTTGTAAATTTATTAGAAATATCATTGATATGAGTGAACATAAAAGGAAAAAGTAAAACCTGGCATCCAATAAAAAATTCAAGCAAATCCGGCATGGGTGTGACTCTAGAGTGGACATATTACAACAATTGATAGCTTGTTGTAAAATCCTAGAACATAAAGGTCCAAGTTTTTTTTTATTATTGAATAGTTGATGTTGTAAAGAAACTGAAGGTCCTTGCCCTCATAAGGGATTAAAAACCTGTTATAAAGGAGGAAATAGAAGAAGAATTGAATAAAAATAACACATCCTTGGGAACACAGTTTGATATTCTTGCAAGTTTTGTTGAGACTGAAATAAGAAAATGGCTCCTAAACATTTTATATGACATCATTGTTATAGACTTAGTTTCCATCCTACAAGCCAGAGGGGAGTTCACAATGAGATGAAATCCTAAACACATGATTTTCCTAAGATTTAGGGCCTTTTTTAGGGACGTCGTTGGATACATTGGTGATGTCATGAGACTATACTCGCCGGACTTCAAAATTTCAACAGGAGACTATTTTTCAAACTTTCTAGATTCATCGAGTTACGAGGTGATAGGTGAAGGATGAGTTTTATATTCATGTCAAGGTCCTAGTAACTTACATCATTCAAGTCTCTAGTGGTCTCTTTAATATCTATAATCTTTCCCAAGACTCCTCTAATTAAATATATAACAAAGGAAAGTCTTTGGCAAGAGGAGGAGGAATCAAGAGTATTGTTATGTTATCCATTTGTAGAGGATCTCTTCATATCAATCACAACCATAAATAGAAGTGCCTAGAACGATCAAGAAGCTAACAAGGAGAGGCAAGGAGAAAGGATTCAAGGGAGATTTTCATCTACATTCAAAGGTATGATAATTTGATCTAATTTGCTTATGAAAATATAATAGATCATTGGTTTTATCTTAATATGTTTCTATATCATTTGAAAATGTTTGAATCTAGTTCATTTCATTATATATCATATTAGAGACAAATAGATATAGAATTCTAACACCAAGTAGAGAGGTAGAAAATAATTGTTTTTCTTTGGTGTATAGGAAGAAGATTGTGGATATTGGAGCTAGAACTTCATATCTACATCATCTAGGATATACGAAGGAAAACCTACATATTAAGGTATCATATCTCTACCACCCCTTAGGTTTATTATGAATCCACTTGCTTGAATCTAGGAAAACCATAGGAATCTAGCCCCTTTTCTATCTATAAGATAAATAGGCAAATCCTAGGGAGATATTGTTATTTATTCAGTGAGATCCCTATGAGATTTTTTCCCATAATAGAACTGAGGACTTTGATGGGGAAAAATATTTTGATTCTTCTTGGATATGATAGATATAATACAAATATGATTAGACATGAGACATAATACAAATAATTATATCTTCTTCTTCTTCTTTTAAATAATTGCAGTAGTCGCTTGTTACACTATTGGTGTTCGACAACGAATCATTGCTTGTTGTAGGTGATTTGACCCACAAAAAAAAAAAACGATAAGTATTACTAGTATCATCGCAGGATACAACAGTAACAACCCATGATGATAGTCATTATTCAAGTGAAGGGTGGCTCGCAACTACCCTAATAGGGGCCACAAAAAAGGGCTTGTAGGTTGCAAAAAAAATCTAATTTTTGCAAAAATAAATTATGGGTTTTTTCATGTGAAGCCTAGGGTCCCTATTCTTGGGCAAGAGAACAATCAAAAATTAGTTTTGGAAGGTAATTTTCATTATTCTTTTCATGGAATAAAAAACAAAATGAAAAAATTATTTTTGTGATCATCTATTTTGGAGCATTTTGGTACCTCTTTTTAGAATTGCACTTGTGAAATTTAGGGTCTGAAATTGTATTTTGGGGTGATTGATAGTCACATTTGGTTGAATTTCCTTTTGTGATTGGATTTTAAATTATTAATATGTTGTACAGTTGGTTGTCATTGATGTCAATGAATATTGGATTGATGTCAACTGATGTGATGGGTATATTTGGAGAGGTCTCCAAAGTGGTCCCCTTATGGTGTATCTCTAAGCATGGCCCTCACAAGAAGATGCTTTGAAGAAGTTTACAAGAAACCCTTAATCATGGTTAATGGTACCTTAGTTGAATGGGGATTTAGTTCATGAAGGATATAGTAAATTAAGGTAACTTACTCATGGAGGGATAGTACTCGACATACCTTTTCTAGTGATATGTATAATGCCACGTAGTTCCTCACGGTTAGGGAGATATGGTATTGTAAAGTTGGAAGCTCCAAAGAGTGTAAAATAAGCCCCTAGTTTGTTATAAGTCTTGGTCAAAGGGTTAAAGTTGTTGTAACTAGAAAATTGTAGAAGCCTTAAATTAAGGAGAGGAGTTACCTATCACAAGTATATAAGCACCTCAAGGAGTCATTCATGAGTACACTCACACACTCATTCATTGATTATATATCTTGTGAACTAGTGATCTTTTGCTAAGGTGGTGATGACATTTTTTTGAGGTAACTAAGGAAGGTCGAAGGTTAAATTCTCAAGGTTGCAACAAACCCTAGTTTATGAGGTATTTGCAAGTTGCAGGTTAGAAGGGTGTGTATGTACGTGGGTTGCAGTGAAGGAAAGCACAGACATCTGTGGGTTGTAGAAGAGAAGGTCTCGTATCTATGAAAATTTAATGAAGGTTTGAATAGATGTTGGTACCAAGTCCCTAGAGTCTGAAAGCAAGTTCATAGGTCAAAATTCTATAGGTTTATGTTAGATACAAAAGTTTTGGTATGGTTATTAGCTTGTTTTGATACCTTTATTTTCTTATGATGTTGTGAATTCTTCAGGCATTATTTGTATGGTTTGTCTTGTACTTGGATATGGTATATGTTGTCTAGTTGGTTGAGTGAGAAACACTCTTATGTATGGTACACCATTGATATGGTTCTTATTGATCACATGCTTGAGTTTATTGTATATGGTCGAGGGATATCCATGTTGTATGGTGATGTATGCATGAGGGGCATGCATGGTCTCTTTGAGATACTTCACTGATGATATGGCACATATATGAATATGGTTGATGATATGGTATATGGAATAGGTTGTACATGGTTGATGCTCTAGTTCATGATTCACTATTCATTGTTGATGTATCTTTTGGTTCATTGTTGATGCATGAGATAGTATGTATATTGGTATACACTTGATGCATGGTATGGTACATGTATAGTTAGTGGATGAGAAAATACAGGTTGATGTGGCAATGATAGAGACATAGTGACAGAGATAGAGGTAGTGATAGATACACTGATAGAGATAGAGTGACAGTGACATAGATAGAGTGACAGTGACAGAGACAGTGACATAGACAAAGTGACATTGACAGTGGCAGTGATAGTGGCAGATTTTGTGATAGTGACAATTAGTCTACATTCATATTTAAGGGTGGTTGGGAGGGGAATTGAAAGGTGGTTGTAGACACCTTCTGATTATAGCTGGAGATCCTAGGGGGTTGTAGCCTCCCTCTGGTTGGAGCTAGAGAATCAAGGAGTTGTATCTTCCTTCAGGTTGGAGCCTAAGAATACGGGGTTGGAGCCTCCTTTGAGTTGTAGATGGAGAATCAAAAGTTGGTGCTTCCAACAAATGTTTTATTTTGATAAATATATAAGAAAATCATTTTGTTGTTTTCTCCCATTTCGGTTTCCACGTAAATTTTGGTGTACTGTGTATCTATTGTGATGTGATGTTGTTTATGATTATATTATTGATGATATATTGTTGAATATTGTTGAAGAATAAAATGTGGTTAAAAGTAATATAATTTCCCATTACTAATTCACCCCCCTCTCAGTAATCCAACAATTGGTATCAAAAAAGGTCCTTCGGAAAGAAGTCTAACCACTAGAAGGAGATCATGGATTATGCTAGGATTGGGGTACCACAATTTGATGATCATAACTATGAATTTTGGAGCAGACAAATGAAAACATATGTACGGTCACAGGGATTCAATGTTTGGTGAGCATTAGTAGACACATACAAAGCACCGACCACTCCCCCAATAGACAAGGATGGAAAGAAACTTGAAGAAAATGATTCTATAGTTAGAAATTCCATCCTAAATGGTTTGAATGAATAAGTATACATCAAGGTTGTGCATTGTGAATCTGCAAAAGAAATATGGGAAAAATTGAAGAATATCTATGAAGGATATGCCAAAGTTAAAGGAGTCAAACTTCAAACATTTAGAGTCAAGTTCGAACAATTGAAGATGAAGGAGGATGAAAACATTGCCTCCTACTTTCTACAAGATGATGATACAGTCAATGTCATCAAGGGTTTGGGAGAAGAAATGAAGGATATAGTCATTGTTCAAAAGGTGCTGAGGTCACTACCTATGATATATGATCCGAAGATTTCATCCCTAGAAGAGAGAGAAGATCTAGACACCTTGAGCATGGATGAGTTGGACAGGATACTCACAGCTTACAAGATGAGGATATAGAAAAACAATCCAGTCATGAATGAAACAACATTCAAGACATTAAAGAAGAAATGCAGATAGAAGGAGAAGTCAAATTGCAGCTACATTGATGATTCAAAAGAACATGAATAAGTGGCTAACTTCATCTGAAGGTTGAAACCAGGAACTGATAGATACAAAAGTAAGATTCCATTGATTTGCTTTAATTGTGATGGTTTTGGTCATTTTGCTAATAAATGTCCTTATAAGAAAAATAAAATAAATGAAGAAGAAGATGACCCTAAAAAGAAAAGTAAAATTCAAAAATATAGAATAAATACATAAAAGTTTTCAAGAAAATCATTTGCACCAAGGAAGACAGTTCCTCATCAGATGAAGATGAAGCCAGTGACAATGATACAGAAAGAGTACTATTCATGTAAATAGAAGACTCCAATGAATAAATATCCAAGGAAAAATATGAAGAGGAAGAAGTCCATTACATAGAAGAATTGTTGAGTTTCATAGAAGTTATCAAAAGAGAAAATAATAAAAACAAGTCACTCTAGGAAGAACTAACGAAGAAAGAAGAATCTCATAACTCCAAAGAATTCGAGCAAAAAATCATGAAGATGAAACTCTAGGAAGAAGAAGGCAAGAGAATTAAAGAAGCACTTAGAGGATAGTTAGAAGAAATAGACATGGCCATTGAAGGATTGTAAGATGAGATAGTCACTCTAAGAGAATATCTTCAAAAGAAGGACATGCAACAAAAAAACACTAGGATATTGGATAATATCATTAACAATCAAAGAACTTACTATGACATATATGGATTGGGATACAATCAGACATAGATAGAGAAAGGTTCAAGATCCAAAATGACAAAACAAGAATAAGAATAATTAGTAATATATGACGAAGCTCACAGAGGTCCCTCGAAAGAAGAAGACAGGAAAACTCAAGGGGAAGACTACAGAAACATTGCACCACCTAGAATATTCGTAAGTCAATATTAGTAGTAGCCAGAAAGACCTCAAGAAAAAGAATGATTTAGAAGAGAGGCACCATTCAGAATATCTTCCACTCCCACGTATCAAACTATTTTTCTTGGTTCATGTTATTCATGTTATAATTTTGGGCACAAAGCTATGAATTATAGATCCAATACTAAGAACAAAAGAAACGATGAGAGATATACAAGAAATAGTTATCCAAGAAGATCTCATGAAGCACATAGTAGAAGCTACAATATATTTGGATCATTAAGTGATGAGGTATAATGATACAAGTGAAACAACTTTGGACATATATCTAGAGATTGCAGACTCATTGTTCCTCCAAGGGAACCAAAGCAGATTATCAACAGTCATAAGCAAGAACCAAAAAATATATGGATAAGAAAGAAGGATCAATTCAACACTTAAGAATGCAATCTTTCTCTATAATCTCAACGCAAGAAACGTGGATGGTATGTTGACAGTGGATGCTCAAAGAACAACATGACAGGGGATAAAGACATATTTATGACATTGAAAAAGGAATGACAACTCATTAGTTTCATTTGGGAATGACAACTCAGACAAGATTATTGGAAAGGGCACAATAAAGCTCGAAAGTAAGGATGACACTATAGAAAATGTTTTATTGGTCGAAGACATGAAACACAATATGATAAGTGTAATTCAAATGTGTGATCAAGGACACATGCTTTTGTTTGATTCAAAGAAGTGTGATATAAGGAAATAAGAATCAGGAAGTTGGTAGCTATAGCTGCAAGGACTCCAATCAACATATATGTTCTAAATGAAATAGGAAAGTAAAGATGTTTGTTGGGAAATGATCTGTATTTATGAGAGAAATGAAATGAATAACATATTGAATACAATAACACAGAGATATGGAGAACAAAAAGAGATATCCAGTGAAAAATAACTTCTATGGAATAAATAAAATAGGTTGAAACTGTAAACCTGCAGAACTAAAACAACTTGCTCAAATGGTGGTAGTTATATTCGAGAAGAGATGTGGTTGCTACATGCATCAATCTGATAAGAATGATTACAATGAGGCTCCATAGGCCTCTTTAAAATTACTCATAAATGTCAAAACCATAGACATCCAAAAATATAACCCTAAGAGATGAAACACCAAACGTTATATGGGCCTCGATGGGTAAGTTGGTACCTCAACTTCCCATGGTTGTAAAGTTTTCATACAACCTCTTTTTTAGGCGTGTGATAGCCCGCTCAAAAGGTCTTTTCGATAACTACACATTATGCCATCAAAATCTAACTTTGTCTATAGTTTAACTATGACAAGCTAAAAAGACACTGTTTAGGGCCCTAAAATGGCCCTGGAAGTACAAAAATATGTACTGACATGAAAAATTCCAAAATAAGCTAGTTGGATTAGGTGGGCGACCACCAAAATCCACCTGGAAGATGTGTAGGGATTCAAACAGCCCCAGAAGTGTAGAACCCACAATTACAAATAAGTATAGAAGAATGTGTTGACCTAAAACTGTTAAGAGGAGCTAGTTGGAATAGGTGGGTGGCCACCAACATCCACTTGGATCAGTCCTCCCCCCTTAGGAAGAAATGGCCTCCACTGTGTTGAGTGACCCCATCAGGTGAGGAAAATTCCATTGAATTTGGCCCCGGGTGAGCCAATTTCCTTGGTGTAGGAGATTCCCTTCCTTGACAACCTGATAAATATGGATACTTTGTTGGTGAGTGTCATTGACCTGTGTGTCCACTATCGGATCAGTGGATGCATGTTCCATGCATTTAGGGTTGAGCTCTATTGTTGTCAACTATTCTTTGATCTCTAAGGTGCCCAATAATGGTGGAAAATATGGTCGAAGGAGGTCTATATTGAACAATGGGTGCAAGCCAAGGAAGGGTGGAGTGTTGATCTCAAAAGAATTACTACCCACAACCTTGGTGATAGTGTAAAACCCATAGTGTAAGGCCCATGTCCCTGTAAGGTGCTCTTTCTGAAAATATAACTAGACCTTGTCTCCCACCAGAAATTGGTGCGGCACTCGATGTTGATCATGGCACTGGTTTTACTTAACATTTTCTTTCTACAAAATATCATGGACTATTGGTGGATTTTCTAAATCCGCTCAATGAATCTGGTGGCTTTATCAACCTTAGAATGAACATGGAAAGATTATTCCTGTGTGGTTGCAAGAGGTAATGCAACATCAATGGGACCCAAGGGTTGGAATCCCAACCCCACTTGAAATGGGATATGGTTGGTGGAGCTATGGAGAGCCCTGTTGTAGCTATGTTGAACATAGGGAAGACTCTCATCCATGTACATGGATTCTTATATTTGTACATGTGCAGGATGTGCACAATCATACAATTGATGACCTTTTTCTAGCCATCAATTTGGGGGTGGAAAGTAGTGGATTTAGTGAGATTGGTGTCCAACGATGAGGAGAGACTTGACCAAAATGTGATGAGGAACCGACTATCCTTATCTGGGGTGATGGTCTGTGCTATCCCAAAATGGAACTACACCTATTTGAAGAAGATATTGGTAGTATCTACCACTGTGATTGTCTTCTTGCAAGCTGTGAGAATGGACATCTTTGAAAACTGATCAACCACCACAAATACACAATCATTTCCTTTCTTGGTGAAGGGAATGCCAAACATGTAATCCATCGAGATGGATTCCCAAGGCCTCTAGGGAGTAGGAAGAGGGGTGTATAAGCCTTTCTTATTGATGGTTGGATTTCAAATGGAAAATACAATGTAATATCTTATATACTTGCTGATGTCCTGTCAAAGTTTTGGCCAATAAAATGTTTTTGTAGAACGACCATAGTTTTCTCCATGCCCAAATGTCCTACCATCCAACTGTAGTGAGCCTCCCAAATAATATTTTAACGCTCACTTGAAGGAACATAGAGATGGCCCATGTGGCATAACAATCCCTCGTGAATGTGAAAATCAATGATATTTGTGCCTGTACCCAAGAGCTGATAGGTTGTGGCGAAGTCCGGATCTTGTTGATAAAGTTAGGGCCACTCAAATGCATCATGACCACATGAATGGAGCATGGTGGTGAGTGCCACCATCTTGGGGCTCAGAAATGTCCGATTTACATCCATCTTTCCCTTCATCATTCTCCACATTTCATCGCCCCATTAACCTTTCACGATATCATTTCCATAAATATACTTGGGTTTCACCTTACTGTTATCCACTTTATTCATTTTAGTATTTAAAAGGAATTTGTGATTAAATGTTAGAAAATCAAGATGTTTTCATATCTATCTCAAATATCTGTGAGATTTGTAATGTGTTGGAATATGAGAAGGATTAATTCAAAAGGACTTCTCGAATAATTCCTCCACCATTTCAAGATTTGAGGAGACAATTCAAGCCCATTTCAAGAAGAATATCATGGATATTTGGTTGGAATTTCTTATCCAAGATATATGAGAGATATGTGTGAGGATTTGAAGGGATTATATTTTGTAATAATGGGAAATGGGCTGAGAGAAAAGTGGATCTATAATAATGAGATGGTTATATTATCTTCAAGGCTCTCATGTATAAAAGAGAGTGATCTCTCTTCATGAGGATGGAAGTAAAAGAGGAATTAGGATGCAGTTAGATTATGTAATTAGAATCAAAGTAGTCATTAGGAATGGAAAGAGAAAGGGATTCTTAGATTTGATTCATGGTTTTGGTTTTCATGCTTTCGTTATTCTTTTATAAAGATTGATTTGATTATTATAATATAAGATTGCTTCATTCATGAGAACTCACATATGTTATTGTGTCATTCAACTCTTCACATGCTTTACTTGATTTTCCTTCATGTAGTTCTCCATTTCTAGATTAATTTCCTTCATGCAATTTCCCATTCCTAGATTAATTTCATTTACGCAACTAGATTAATTCAATTCCAAGTCGTGTGTTAGATTAATGATTCAATTTCAGTCGTGTGTTAGATTAATAATTTTATTTCATTCGTGTGTTAGATTAACGATTCAATTTCAGTTGTATCTTAAACATTAGATTAGATTAGTCCCACATCAATGTTGCATATACTTTGTGTGTGCTTCGTCAATTTACGAACCTCTGGTTGACAAATTAGATAGTTGGGAAAGTACTACAACTCAATTAATACAACATTAGTTCAGCCCAATATAACGACTGTCGTTCCCTTGTCACGATTGTTGTTCCTTTTGCTGTTCATTTTAACGAAACAATTGTCGTTCCTTTTGTTACGATTTTTGTCCCTTTGCAGGGGTTGCATCTCTAGAGGATGGGTATTGAAAATGGAAGGTAAGAACATCTTTAGAGCCCAACATTTTGGCGTCGTTGACGTTATATATATATATATGTAATGAAGATTAAAAATAAAAATTAGAAACAAATTATAAAAATAAAACCAAGACAAATAAAATGCAAATGCAACCTTTTTTTTTAAATTCCTGAAACCAATATGGAAACATGTTTTTTTTCGATTTTACACTAAGCAAGAAATCAAGGATGAAACAAACGCACGCAGAATGATCACGACAAGAGGTATAAAACACATTTCATTTTTTTACTTTTTCACATTTGTCCTTCTTTTTGCATGTTATATTTTCGAAGCTCTCACAATTTTTATGTAGGATTTGTCCTAAGTTTTTTTCTGGTGCGCAGATGATCGCCTCTTGCTGCTGAAGTGATTTTCATAAATCACAAAATATTTTGAAAAAAGACATGCTTTCTTGGCTGCTTCAAGGAGTTGTTACTCATCATAAACATCATGACGTTTGTTGTTACACAAAAACGTTTTTCATAAACCCATTTACGCCATGAATGTCTTCCTCCATTTCTCCTTCAAAGCAGATTGGTCATCCCTGTGTTGAAGCCCATCTTCCATTGAATTATCCTTCATGAATTTGCACACGCCTATCTTTCTGATTCACATACATCTCTTTATTCTTTTTTAGTTCAATTTTCCTTGTTAATAAAACTATCCAGCTCCCTTTCCATGACTACATTGCCTTGCCATACACATTGTTACTACTAAGATCTTTTCATTTATAGTCCGACCACTCTTTTTATCAGAACTCACATTGACAAATGTGGGATTCCTTAAGGCCCACGTTTCAACAAGTCTTGCCCCATAGACCTCAACACCTTATATAGAATATATACTAGAGTCCATTTTGAGTACCTGGAGGCTTGCATGCCTTAATGGAAAGTTCTCTTGCTGACAGTCCTGGGAATACATCAATGTCCCTTGATCATTAGATCTTGCAAGTGGCTTGACATCAGCTCATTCATTCTCATTTTGCAAGATGTACTCGGGTACCTTGGCACTCATTGACATCAATGATGAGTGGCCTCGCATTGGTTAACAACATTCATCAATGGTCGGTAATCTAATGACTTATTTTCATGCTCGACATCGACACATTCATTCACATGATTAGAATTGTACCATCAGGTTTAGCAGTGGGTGAAGACTATACACTTTTCATGACTCTATTAGCAGTTACAGTAGCATGACTTCAACCATATGAGAGTACCACAGTTCCACTTTCATAATTTTTCTTTTCCATGATTCATTCAATAGCAGTTATGATTCTCCACTTCACATTCTATGATCCATCCAACAGTAGTCGCAACTACAACAATAGTCACTTTTCGCATGATCCTGCATCAGCCATATTCCTATTGCATATTTCATCAACATTTTGGGTAAGTGGAGGTATGTTATTTTCTAAACTTTAATCATGTAATTCCTCAACTGCTAGCAATGAATAATTTGGAAAATTCCCTCACCCAGTTCCCTTTCCTTTTCACTTCTATGACTTATGCCACGTTGCATGAGGACATGCAACAAGTTAAATTTGGGGGGTATGGCACTTTATTCACTATCATCACTCCATTTTTCCATGACCATCATTCCATTTTTCGTCTCATTTACCATTTATGAACATTTCTTTTCCAACAATACTCTATTGCACTTTGCTTCATAAGCACTGATATACATATTGGCATGATTCACAAATATAAAAAAAGGGGGGGCTTTCTTATACTCAGTGATGTTTTCCTTATGCACATTGATAACATATATTTTCCAGTAAGAATATGTTCAAATTATTATGATAACAACAAGAGAATAAATAACGAAATGAATGTTGATAACACAAGAACCAACATTCTTTATATTCATGGTTGTCACACAAGAACCAACCATAAGAAAAATGTCATTTGTTACTCATGTAAATCCCATTCTAGAAAACATTCATTATCATCACTCAAAGCCAACATTCAGATGCCAAAATTTCTTGAGAAGATTCATGCATGGTTGCATGAGGACATGCAACAAGTTAAGTTAGGGGGTATTTTGGGGCTCAAAAATGTCCTATTTCCATCCATATTTCCCTTCATCATCCTCCACATTTTATCGCCCCACTAACCTTTCACGATATCATTTCCATAAATATACTTGGGTTTCACCTTATTGTTCTCCACTTCATTCATTTTAGTATTTACAAGAAATTTGTGATTAAATGTTAGAAAATCAACATGTTTTCATATATATCTCAAATATGTGTGAGCTTTGTAATGTGTAGCAATATGAGAAGGATTAATTCAAAAGGACTTCTCAAATACTTCCTCCCCCATTTCAATATTTCAGGAGATAATTCAAGCCCATTCCAAGGAGAAGATCATGGAGATTTGGTTGGAATATCTTATCCAAGATATATGAGAGATATGTGTGAGGATTTGAAGGGATTATATTTTGTAATAATGGGAAATAGGTTGAGATAAAAGTGGATCTATAATAATGAGGTGGTTATATTATCTTCAAGGCTCTCATGTATAAAAGATAGTGATTTCTCTTCATGAGGATGGAAGTAGAAGAGGAATTAGGATGCAGTTGGATTATGTAATTAGAATAAGAGTAGTCATCAGGATTTGAAAGAGAAAGGGTTTCTTAGATTTGATTCATGGTTTTGGTTTTCATGCTTTCATTATTCTTTTATAAAGATCGATTTGATTATTATAATATAAGATTGCTTCATTCATGAGATCTCATGTATGTTATTGTGTCATTCAACTCTTCGCATGTTGTAATTGTTTTTCCTTCATGTAGTTCTCCATTTCTAGATTAATTTTCTTCATGCAATTTCCCATTCCTAGATTAATTTCATTTACACAACTAGATTAATTCAATTCCAAGTCATGTGTTAGATTAATGATTCAATTTCAGTCGTGTGTTAGATTAATGATTTTATTTTAGTCTTGTGTTAGATTAACGATTCAATTTCAGTTGTAGCTTAAACATTAGATTAGATTAGTCCCACTTCAATCTTGCATATACTTTGTGTGTGCTTCGTCAGTTTACAAACCCCAGGTTGACAAATTAGATAGTTGGGAAAGTACTACAACTCAATTAATACAACATTAGTTCAACCCAATATAACGACTGTCGTTCCCTTGTCACGATTGCTCTTCATTTTGTTGTTCATTTGAACGGAACAATTGTTGTTCATTTTGTTACTATTGTTGTCCCTTTGCAGGGTTTGCATCTCTTGAGGACGGGTACTGAAAACGGAAGGTAAGAACCTATGTAGGTGACAAGTAAAACGCTTGTGCCCATCCCTACCTTTGGATGATGCATAGAGATTATATTTTAGGACATCTTTAGAGCCCAACACACCACAAGAGGTCAACTAAGGAATTCAACGACATGATTTGTGCTCCTTATGTTATACTTGATGTTGATATGGAACTACTTCAGGTAGGTGGATAAATTTTGATGGAAGTTGTTCTGCAACTTCCACTATGTCTCTATGAAATGCATAGGATTGTGATCAGTTTGGATGATTGTCTCCTTTCCCAGAATGTAATGTTTCCATTGATGACAGGATTGTACAATGGAATACATTTCCTTGTCATAGGTGGGGTATTTTCGGACAATATCTCAGAGTGTCTCACTATGGTATGCTACCAAATGACCATGTTAACTGAGAACTATGCCTACATCATAGTCAGATGCATCAATCTCAAGCTCAAACGATTGTTGCGGATCAGGAAAGGAGAGTACTGGAGATGAGAAAAAGTGATGCTTCATATCATCAATTGCTTGTTGTTGTGCCTTCCCCCATGTGAAATTTTTCCTGCCACCACCCTTGGTCACTTAGATGAGGGCCCATGCAATATGGGAGAATCCCAACTTGAACCATCAGTGGAATTTGGCAAGTCCAGAGAAGCTCCACAACTCAATTAGTGTGTTCGGGGCCAGCCATTCACGAATGACTTGGATATTAGATGGATCCACATGTACCCCATGCTCATAAAAAATGTATCCCAAGTATTGGACCCTGTTGATTCCAAAGGAAAATTTTTCCAAGTTGGCATATAACTTGTGCTGCCACAGAGTGCTCAAAACCTGTTGAATATGTTGCATGTGCTCCTCCCAAGTTTTGTTGAAGATGAGGATGTCATCCAAATATTCCACCACAAAATATTTGGTGAAGGGTCTCAATACATCATCCATCAACCTCATGAAATTAGTTGGCACATTTGTTAAGCCAAAGGGCATGACCAACCATTCAAAGAGACCTTATTTATATTTGAAAGTTATCTTCCACACATCAGTTGGTTCGATGGGAACCTGGTGTAGCTAGAGTTTAGGTCAATATTGTTGAAGAATGTTTCCCCCTTTAGTTGGTCAATAAGGTCATCAATTTGGAGAATTGGGTATCGATTCCTGACTATGATTTTGTTTAATTCTATGTAATCAATACAGAACTGCCAGGTCCCGTATTTCTTTTGCACTAGTACAATTGGGCTTCCACAAGGGGATGATTTATGTTTGAAGTGCCCCTTTTGAAGCATCTCTTGCATATGATGCTTTATTTTTTCATTTTCCATTAACAAGAAATGATATAATGGTCCATTAGGAAGAGGTGCACTGTGGGTTAGATCAATTGGATGATTCACTTGGAAGTGCATTGGTAGCCTGGTGGGTGAGGAGAATATGTCTCTATATTCTTCCACAATATCATCCACTTTCTTCTACCGCAAAGAGAGTCTTTGTGTAGAGGCCACATATGTGGAAGAAACCTTATACTTACTGTGAACATAGATCACAAAGAATATGAACTTCCAGTCTGTGAAATGACCTTACTGCATTGCTTAGTAGAGATTAAAGAAATAGTAGTAGGCGGAGCTACCTTTGGTATCTTGTACAATTATCTATCCAAAGTAATAATAACACTGTGGGGTATAGACTCATACACAACATGTTGCTTCTACAAATATGGTTGTCCTAAAAGAACATCACAAAATTCAAGGGGATAAATATCACACAATACCTCGTCTTTGAAGGGCTTGATGTCATAGGGCAGACGACACTATTGGTTGACACTGAGATCTCTTCCTTGATGAATCCAATCAATGGTGTAGGGTTGTGGGTGTGGTATCGTTAATAGCTCCAACCGCTTGATGACATCTGTTGAGATCAGTTTCTTTTGACTGCTGCTATAGAGAATGAAATCAAGTGGAGCCCCATTTACCCACATATGTGAGTGAAAGAGGTATTCCCCTTCCTCTGGTTCTTCTAGTTCGCTTGGATGGACTTTGGTGGTAGCAACCGTGGCATTAGGTTTGACATCGATAATCTGTTTCCCTCCTTCTAGATTTGATTCAGAGTTAGAGTCTACCTCTAACTCAGAATATTTCAGCTCGACCACTAGTGACTACTTGGAGTGGCATTATTTGGTGTTGTGCCAAGGGATTTTATGGTATTCACACCATTTTCCCATGTCCTTGTCTAACTTCTCATTACCCTTCTTGTGTTATGGGTTGGACTGGTTGTCCTAGGAGTGGCCATCTTTGATATTCCCCATGTTTTATGGGTTGGGGCCACCTTTACCCTGCTTTGACTGTGAGGAGTTTGTAGATCCAAACTCTCGCCTATTATTCTTAAATTTGTGCTCGATCTTGACAACATATCTATAAGCCATACCCAATGATGCGATGTCCAGAAACTCCATTTATGTTTGAATGTATCTATGCATACAACCACGGTATTTGGGCACCATATTTCATTGAGAGTCTTTGATACCCAATTTGGTGCATAGGGTATGGAAAATATTGGTGAAATATGGTATTGTCTGGTCCCTTTCCTGACAGAGGGTGGTCCATCTTGTATATTGGTCCTCATAGCTTCCAACATGATAGTATTGTTATTTAATGGAATCCCTGAAGGAATACCATGTGGGGGAAACCATAAATATTGTAGATTCATCTATGGCCCTTTTCTCATAGTAAGTATCCCACAAGTCCTTAACATGGGGGATGACCTTGAGGAGTGCAAAAGTAATCTTTTCCCTATCAAAAAAATTATGGATAAAAAAATACCCTTCGAGAAGATTCATCCATTTATCTACAACATCTGCATCTATCAATCCTTCAAATAATGGAATATCAAAATTTACCTATACCTTGAAAGGGATTACATGGCCTCTTGATAAATATGTGTCTCCTGTGGGAAATCGTTGAAGGATCTATGCACATTTGACCATCATTCTATTCCTTTTTCATGCAAGGGATTCCTGGAGCAACATTTTAAAAGGATATCCTAATCCATCATCTTTATTTTCATCCTCCATGGGTTTTTGTTGGGCTCGGCATGACTGATATGGAAAAGGCTCGACTGGTTCGAGTCCCAACTTCTTGTACCCAGATCTTGTTAGCGACATGCATGAAGAAAACAAATGAAGAGCAGACTGCTCTGATACCACTGATCCAGATTTATGAGTGGAATGAAATGAATAACAGACTGAATATAATAAAACAAAGATACAAAGAACAACAATAGATATCTAGTGAATAATAACTTCTATTGAATAAATAAAATTGCTTGAAACTGTAAAACTACATAACCGAAACAACTTGCTTGAATGGTGGTAGTTATCTCTGAGAAAAGATGCGGTTGCTACACACATTTGTCCAAGAAGAATGATTATAATGAGGCTCTAGAGGCATTTTTAACATTACTCGTGAATTCTAAAACCCTATACATCCAAAAACCTAACCCTAGGAGATGAAACACCAAAAGTTGTGTGGGCCTGGATGGGCAAGTTGGTACCTCAACTTCCTGGGGTTGTAACGTTTGCATACAACCTCCGTTTTAGGCATGTGATATGCCATTGGAAAGGTATTTTCGAGAACTACACATTATGTCATCAATATTTGACTTTGTCTATATTTTTACTGTGGCAAGCCAAAAAAACATTGTTTAGGGCCCCAAAATGGCCTTGGAAGTACAAAAATATGTAATGACAGGAAAATTTCCAAGATAAGCTAGTTGGATTAGGTGGGCGACCACCAATATCCACCGGGAATATGTGTAGTGCTTTAAACATCCCCAAAAGTATAGAACTCAAAATTACAAAGAAGTACATAAGAAAGTTCTGAACTAAAACCATCAAGAGGAGCCAATTGGAATAGGTGGGTGGCCACCAATATCCACCTGGATCAGGAAAGGATGATGAAAGTTGGATCTGGCATAAAATAATGGGTCACGTAAATTTTGACAATCTTGTCAAATTCAGCAAGTAGGAAGCAGTAAGAGAAATTACTGATATCGCGAAGCCAACAAACATTCTATGCAAACATTGTATACAAGGAAAACATACCAAGACAAAGTTAAAGTCAAAGGAGTATTCCACAACAAAACCATTGGAGATTTAGATACGGATCTATTTGGACCAATTAGAGTGAAGGGATTGAAAGGTGGATAGTATTTCATGCTATTACTTGATTACTACACAAGAATGATTGCAGTTTGATTTCTAAATAAGAAATCAAAGGCATTCAAAAGCTTCAAGACATACAAAGAGATGGTTGAAAATGAGATAGAATTGAAAATCAAGTATTTGATATCAGATAATGGAGCAGAATTCACATAAAAGGAATTCATGGAATTCTGTAGTGAGCATGGGATAAAGAAGCAGCTCTCAGTAGCTATGACACCTCAACAAAATGGAGTTGTTGAAAGGAACAACATAATAGTACATGAAATGGCCAGTACCATGTTAATAAATTCCAGGTTGACAATTTTGTTTTGGGTACAAGAAATGCATACATTAGTTCACATTCAAAACACAAGGATGCTCAGAAATAATAGTGATAAGAATCCATATGAGCTATGGAAAGGAAAACCAATAAATTTAAATCACTTCAGAGTTTTCGGAAGAAAATGCTACATCAAAAGAGAAAAAGGAAGAATTTGAAAATTTGATTCTCGAGTCAACAAACGAATATTGGTTGGATACTCAAGCAAAAGGAAAGCATAAAAATGTTTCAATATAATACTCAACATAATAGTGGAAAGCATCAATGTGACGGTTAATGAGGAAGATGCTTGAAAGATAAAATAAAATAACAAAGATTCATTGGAACAAGATCATGAAGAATATTTGAAAGAAGAAGAAGTAGATGAAGAATCATTTGAAGAAGAAGAGAAAACTAGAGTAGAGAAAGAAAAAAAAGACATTCAATCACCTCCAAAGACACCCAACAAACGAGTGTTGAAGAATCATCCATCAGATCATATTATTGGAAATAAATATGTAGGAGTTGAAAACAGAAGAATAATCTGTTCATCAGAACAACAACATCTAGCACTATTGTCTATAATTGAGCCAAGCAGTTTTGAAGAATCGAATAAAAATGAACATTGGTTCAAGGCCATCGATGAAGAGTTAAATTTGATAGAGAAGAATGACACATGGGAACTGGTTCCAAGACCAAAGAGCAAGAATCTCATCAGTACAGAGTGGGTCTTCCGGAACAAATTGATCGAGGATCGACAGGTTACCAGGAACAAATCAATACTGGTATGCAAAGGATATTCTCAAGTTGAAGGTATAGATTTTGAAGAGACTTTTTCCCTAGTTTCTAGGATGGAAGCAATCAGACTAATACTAGCTTGTGCATGCTCCAATAATTTTAAAGTGTATCATATGTATGTGAAATCAAAATTCCTAAATGGAGATCTAGAAGAAGAAGTCTACATTGAGCAGCCATATGGATTTAATTTATCAGAGAACCAAAGTTATGTTTGTATATTGAAGAAGGATTTAGATGGTCTCAAACAAGCCCCCAGAGTATGGTATTCGAGACTGGATAGATATTTACAACAACAAGGGTTCAGGAAAGGAAATGCAGATAATAATCTCTACATAAAGATTGATCGAAACAATATATTGATTATTGAATTCTATGTAGATGACATTATCTTCGGAAGTGATGATGATAGGATGAGTTAGAATTTTTTCAAAGACATGCAACACAAGTTTGATATTTCCTTACTTGGTGAGTTAACCTTCTTTCTAGGATTATAGATATGTCAAATAAATAAAGGTACCTTAATCTCTCAGGAAAATTATATTAGAGAAATGTTGAATATGTTTGGAATGACAGATTGCAAGCCAGTCAGTACTCTAATGCAGGCAAGTTTAAAGTTAAGTAAGGATGATAATTCCAATGATGCAGATCAGACACAACACATATTGATGATATGTAGCTTACTTTATGTAACATCTTCTATACCATAAGTGATAAATGAATATGGACATGTTACAAGGTTTCAGGCATCACCAAAGTAATCACATGGTTTGGAAATAAAGAGGATATTCTGATATATCAAAGGTACATAAGAGTTTGTTTTATGGTATCCAAAAGGGAAGGATCTATCTCTTCTTTCCTACATATATGTAGATTGGGCAGGTTGCATTGATGATAGAAGAAGTACAAGTGGAGAATATTTCTACTTGGGTGAGTGTCTGGTATCATTGTTAAGAAAGAAACAATCATTAGTATCTTTGTCTACAACAGAGGCATAATACATTGCAGCAACAACATGTTGTACTCAAGTTCTTTAGATGAAGAAAACTTTGCAGGATATGGAAGTAAAGTATGAAGATCCCATTCCAATACTTTGTGACAACACCAGTTCCATAATTGTTTCAAATAATCCAATGATGCACTCTAAGACGAAGAATCTTCCAATCAAGTATCACTTCTTACGTGAATAGGCTACAAATAATAACATCAAGTAGAGTATTTCAGGACAAAGAAGAAAATTGCAGATATCTTCACCAAACCACATGCAAGGGAACCTTTCGAGTATCTGTGATAGAAAATTGGAGTAGTTTTTACCCCAAAGCGATACACTCAACATCAATATTAACTCAATAGGGGGAGAAAAAAAAAATCTTGAAGAATTTCAATTAACGAAACTTTTGAATTCTTTTCATGCATGCATCAAATAAATACACGAGGAAGCACCATGAAGAGAAGAGTTTGTAGAGTTAGCAGAGGCTTGTAGATAGGGGGAACAACCTTGGATGAGTAGTACCATTTTCCATTTATGAAAAAGGGGGAGAGATAAATAGTAATTCATGGATATATAAAGGGATGCAATCAGGGGGAGCATGAGCATAAGTATTAACATGCCTAAGTGTTGACATCAATGCCAAAGGGGGAGATTGTTAGAAGTTGTTTTTCATTGATGTCAATGAATATTGGATTGATGTCAACTGATGTGATGGGTATATTTGGAGAAGTCTCCAAAGTGGTCCCCTTATGGTGTATCTCTAAGGATGGTCCTCACAGGAAGACACTTTGAAGAAGTCTACAAGAAACCCTTAAGCATGGTTAAGGATCCCCTAGTTGAATGAGGATTTAGGTCATGAAGGATGGATTAAATAAAGGTAACTTACTCATGGAGGGAAAATACTCGATGTAAATGTTTCAGTGATATGTGGAATTCCACGTAGTTCTCACGGTTAGGGAGATATGATCTTATAAAGTTAGAAGCTCTGAAGAGTGGACAAGGAGCCCCTAGTTGTTATAATTATTGGTCAAAGGGTTAAAATTGTTGTAACTATAAAACCATATAATCCTTAAATTAAGGAGAGATGTCACCTAGCACAAGTATATAAGCACCTCAAGGAGTCATTCATAAGTACACTCATGCACTCATTCAATGGTTATCTATCTTGTGAACTAGTGATATTTTGCTAAGGTGGTGAAGACATTTTTATGAGGTAGCTAAGGAAGGTCGAAGGATAAAGTCTTGGGGTTGCAGAAAACCCTAGTTTCTAATGTATCCATAGTGTTTCAAGTAAAAAGGTTTTAGATATACACAGGCTGCAGTGAAGGAAAGAATAGATATCCACAGGCTCTAGAAGAGAATCTTTAAAAAGACAATGAAGGTTTGAATACATGTTGGTACCAGGTCCCTAGTCTCTGAAAGCAAGTTCACAGGTCAGCATTCTACAGGTTTAGGTCGACTACAGAAGTTCAGGTATGGTTATTAGTTTCTTTTGATACCTTGATTTTCTTATCATGTTGTGAATGGTTGAGGCATTCTTGGTATGGTTGGTCTTGTACTTGGATATGGTTTATGTTGGTTAGTTGGTTGAGTGAGAAACACTCTTATGTATGGTACAACATTGATATGGTTATTATAGATCACATCGTTGATTTGATTGTATATGGTTGAGGGATATCCATGTTTTATGGTGATGTATGCATGAGGGGAATGCACAGGATCTTTGAGATACTCCATTGATGATATGGTACATATTTGCATATGGTTTATGATATGGTACATATCTAAATATGGTTGATGATATGGTATATGGCACATGTTGTACATGGTTGATATTCTAGTTCATAGCTCACTATTCATTGTTGATGTATCTTTTCGTTCATGATTGATGCATGAGATAGTATGTATATTGGTATACAGTTCATGCATGGTATGATATAGGTATAGTTGGTTGATGAGCATATACAAGTTGATGTGACAATGGAAGAAACAAAGTGATAGTGACAAAGATAGTGGCAGAGACAAAGTGACAGTAATAGAGATAGTGACAGAGACAGAGTGATAGTGACAGTGGCAGTGACAGTGGTGGAGTTTGTGATGTTGACGGTTAGTATACATTTATATTACAGGGTGGTTGGAAGAGGAAAGGAAAGTTGGTTTTGGCTGGAGAACCTAGGGGGTTGTAGCCTCCTTTTGGTTGGAGCTAGAGAATCAGGGATTTGTAGCTTCCTTCAGGTTGGATCCTAAGAATAGGGGGTTGGAGATTCCTTCTAGTTGTATCTATAGAATCAGAAGTTGGTGCTTTGAATGAATGTTTTCTTTTGATAAATATATAAGAAAATCATTATGTGGTTTTCTCCCATTTGGGTTTTCATGTAAATTCTGGTGTACTTTGTATCTATTGTGATGTGATGTTGTTTATGATTATACTGTTGATGATATATTGCTTAATATATTTGAAGAATAAATTGTGGTTAAAATTTCTATACTTGCACATTACTGGTTCACCCCCCCTCTTAGTAATCCAACATAATATCCATTCCTTGTGTGTTTTGGGTGAGATCTTTGTAATGACATTGGAGTGGGATATTTAGCATCATTTCCAATATCCTACAACCCTCTACTCAATTTTTGTTGGTTTCCATTTGTATTTAGATTCTTGATTATTCTAAGAAATGTTTTGCATTGTATTTGGAAAAAGAACAGAAAAAAATTATTTGCATTCATGTGTGTTTTTGAAGCACTAGAATCATAGTGCATTGTGAGAGTGTTTGGCTTCCATTTTGGAAAATTTTGGGTAAGAATTGTTGGTAATGTTGCTTGGTGTGTGTGGTTTTGTTTCTAAAGTTTGCAAAGAAATGGAAAAAATATATCTTACTCCCATAGCTATATTTCATTGAAGTGAATGGATTTCATTGCCATTTTTTCATTTTCTTCATTGGGTCAAGAGTCACAACATCACCAATGTAATACCCCAAGGCCAATCCCTAGATGAATTGTAAACATGTTTTATAGGATGGAAAGTCAAGTGATTATAAGCTAGGAGGCTTATGTGATGATTAGGCTGGAGAGCCTAGATGCTTAAGGCCAGTGAGCCTATTTTTGTATATGTAAACACTCATATCATTAATATGAATACATTGTTGTGTGTAGACTGACAACGATAAAAGAGTATGGGGGACTAAGATCCACTAGGAAAGGAAAGGGAGGGGGCTAGGAGACTAGGAAACAAGGATAATATTGAGGTCTTAAATCAAAAGGAATATTGTTTTTTTATTACCTAAAGACTATGGTGAGGATAATTGTTTTATCCTAAGTTTCATGGATGAGGGAATGAATCCCAAGGGGAGAGAAAAGACCTCTAGGAGAGCCATGTTTCAATCATGGTGCATGAAAATAAATGTGGGGAAAATATTTTTTTTTCCCATCTTTCTTCCCCCATGCACACAGAGAGACATCTGCCTCGTTACCCAAGGAATTCACACAGCCAACCATTTTCTCAAAGGGTATACCTCTGCATCATTCATGGACCCATGAAACCTGCAGGAACACCTTCAATAATGATCTTGTACAATTCTTGTTAATAAAAATGCACGTGTACCTTTCCTGAACCTCTATTGTGCCTTAACCGTTTGTTGTTGTTGCCAATGAAGTTCCCTATCTGAGCGTGGTTGTTTCCCTTACCCATTTTCTGTTGTTGTTTTTACCTGAGCCTGTAACTGGTTGACTTAGGAGATGGAGTGAAGAAGCAGTTTTTCAGGCCTATGGGATTGAAGAGGTAGGTTGTAAGGCCTATGAGAAACTCTCTCTAGGTGAGAGAGGTTTCTAGAGAATGGATTTACCAGAGCGAGATCAACTGCAACTATAGTGCTCTGAGAATTCCTATCTAGTTTGTTGTTGAAGCCCTAAAAAGGAAGTGGGGCAGTCGAAGGAATGTTGAGCAGAGAAGGGGAACACTTACTGGGGTGGGAAAAACATGTGGGGAATGAGAGGTTGTAGGTTGTTAGTGTGAGTTGGGTCCTAGGACAAAATCCTTCATGTTGTGTGTGTAGCTTCCTATTTTCGTAGCCTAGCCTAGGAATCCCTTTACCTGGGTGGAGTTTAGTCCTAGCTCAAGGGTGACTCACTGCTAAGAGTTATGAGTAGCATGGTATAAGGTTGGGAGGTCCGTGGAAGGTCCTCATGCAGTCAGTGGTATTCTATAAAAGATAAGTATCAATTATGTGTTCAATTTCTCATTGTGTATTTGTACTTGTCTTATATTATGAGTGTTGTCTGTATATGTTGCATGTATAGGATTACTATTATTTTTGCATTAATCTGTGTATTAGAATAATATAATTGTCTATTTAAGTATATATGTATGATGTTTCACAATATTTTCTATGTGGCATATCCTAGAAGTCTATGGTTGGGGATGCTACAATTTGGTATCAGATCTTGGTAAGAGTGTTTTATGGAGTGGCATGGCCCAGTCTGGGTGGTTGGGGACGTCACAAATTGGTATCAGAGCATGAAAATTTTCAATATGGAATGACCCAGCCTAGGCGTCTTGGTACGCTACAAATTTCTATCAGAGCTCTGGTTTTCAACACTCAGCCTAGATGGGTTGTATAAGTGGAAACAAAGGAAAATGTTTCAGAAGGAATTGTTGTCAAAATGGAAAAAAAAAATGTTTCGGAGCATCTATGAGTGACAAGAGGGAGTTGAGATAGATCCTTAGTTGTATCTGAAAGCTTAGGAAGTTTAGCATTTTGAGAAATCCAACAGAGGAAAGAAACCACAATAATCGTGGTTTTGGGACAACAAATTTTAGATTTGGGTTGTTGGATATTTTCAGGAGAAGACAGATCCTTCATAGTCGTTAGATCTAGGAATGGAGCATGGAGGTTAACCTTCAATTCCTTCGGACTTCATTGCTTCAAATTTTTTTAAGATTTTGCAAAAGGAGGTGAAATCCACGAAGCTTTGAAGCCCCAGAGTGGATCTACACCATAGATCATTTGGGAGAAGGTAGAGCATTAAATTCCCCAAATGATTCTGCAGTTATGCATTCGGGGAAATCTGTTTTTGGTTACATGAAGTGGAATTTTCTCTGAAGTCCTGAAGTCCAAAACTAATCCAGAACATTCAATCTCAGAGACACATGTCTGCGGATTGGAAAGTGTTCGGAATTTAAAAATCTGACCGTTCGGGTGGGAGTTGGTGTTCAACAAAGAAATCCTCTAAAGCCCGAAGTTCTGAAGTCCTGGAGCTCCGAAGTCTGGAAGCTCCGGGGAAAACCTATTCAAAAGTTCAGTGTTCAAGTTTTTTTATGTTCTCTGGTGTGGGATTCTCCGAAGTCCCAAAGCACCAGAGTGACATGACATGATGATGTCACCTGGAGTAACATGGACCTGATCGAGAGTTTGGAAGCTCAACCATTGGCAGTTTAGGAGTGTGCAGATGAGAATTTTTCCGAAGTCCTGGAGACCCAAAGTCCCCAAGCTCCAGGAAACAATTGTTTGAAAGTTCAGCATTTGGGAGTTCTCGAGTATGTGGGTTTGAAATATTTTGAATCCTGAAGTGTCGAAATCCTGGAATGTCAATGTGACATGGCATGAGAGTGATGTGTATCTGTTCTGAAGTTATATGTTCGAGAGTTTTGAAGGATGTTGTAGAAGAAACCTCTGAAGCTCAAAACTTCAAAGTCACAGAACACCAGAGTGACGTGGCCTGCTGACATCACCTAGGTTGATGTGTACCCACTTGATGCTTTCCACGTGTCATCGTATTTAATGTTTTTCAAATATTATTTGTGCCAGTTAGAACTTGACATGTTTCACCCATTGGATTGTGCCACATTTCGTCTCAACATTTCTGGCACGTAGCACCCCCCTGGTGCATGGTTACCGATGATACTCCAGGAGTTCTCCAATATGGTGTTTGGGGAAATGCATACATGTTGTTGCAAGAACCTTTGAAGTGTGCATCTTCGGTGAGATTCTTCGGAAAAGTGCAGGTTTGGTATTCGGAGGGGATGATGTGTGGAGTATTCGAAACTTCTGAAGCCCGAAGTTATGAATTCTCGAAGCTTTGAAGTA
The DNA here is from genome assembly GCA_000966675.3 of Picea glauca. Classification (NCBI taxonomy): domain Eukaryota; kingdom Viridiplantae; phylum Streptophyta; class Pinopsida; order Pinales; family Pinaceae; genus Picea; species Picea glauca. The sequence goes on from JZKD02S2289537.1 coordinate 655,960, forward strand.
GCAGAGCCCCAAAGCTCCTAAGATGTACTGTGCAAGGATTCACCCATTTGACATTCAGGAGAGATAAGGAATGAAGTAGAAAGAGCCTTTGAAGCCTGAAGATCTGGAGCACTCGGATATAGCCCTTGGTCATATGAGAATTCGGTCAAAATAAAAGAGGGATGGTGTTGAATTTTTGTTTTCAAGGGAAAATTGTTCAGAGATCCAAAACTTCTTTCTCAAAACACAGAATTGAGAAAGGGAGCAGTCATTAGAAAGATATTGGACAGAAGAACATACATGTTCACCCAAAAAATTGAGCTACATAGTCAATATGTTAGAAAATCACAAGAATGGAATCTGATATATTATTTGAGCCGGAATGGTTCATATTTCATAAAATTATTGAGTCAATTAGCTTGACAAGGTTTTGTTGGTTGCACATTTTATAGAATTATCAGTGGCTTGATCAGATCAGGATCAACACAGAGTGCAGAGACATGGAAGAGGCACATGGAGCATACATCCAGGAAGATGAGATCAAAGGGATGGATGTCCATTTGCGTATTGAAGGAAAAAACTCCAATGGACAGAGAGAAGCAAAGGTTGAAGACATGAATATGGTAGAGACCATTAGAAATTTGCAGAAAGATGTCCAAATTCATAAGGCTAATAATGAAAGAATTATGAAATCTAAGGAGAGGCAAGAATAATTCAACATGAAGTTAATGTAGAGCCTAGACAGAATTGAAAAGAAATAGATAAGAAGAATGGTTGAAGCAAATCAGGAAGCCATAGTTCTTCTGAGAAAAAAGGAAGATCAAGGAGTATTAGTAGAGCTCACAACAGCTCAATTCCATCCCTTGTTAGGAAGAATAAAAAGAGGTCTTGGGCATATGAACTACGAGGAGAAATGAACAAGATCAAACCTCCTAATTTTTATGGTGAGCAAAAGAAGGATGAAGATGTCGAGACATGGTTGTTATGCATGAGAAAGTACTTCCAATTTCATAATTATTCTTCACATGCAGAAGAAGGAATTGCTATCTATCAGATTATGATAAAGGCATCCATGTGGTGGGATCATCTTGTGGAGGTGCAATACATTAAAGAGAAAAATGTTACTTGGAAGGAATTCAAAAAGTATTTTGAAAATAAATACTTGACAAAGAGATATTATGACAAGAAAATGAAAGAGTTTTTTTAACTCAAGCTTGGAAGTATATCCATTGATGAATATGAAATAATATTTTTGGAATTGTTGAAGTATGTCTCCTTCATAGAGGATGAGATAGTTAAAATTCAGAGGTATATGAGTGGGCTTCCATCTTTAATCAGTGACATGATTCAATATGATTATCCCAAGACATTAGAAGAGGCCATAAGGTGAGCTAAATGCCTATATGATCAACATAAAGGAAAGCGAACTTTCCAAAAACCTTGGGAAGACAAGAAGAAATTTAAGATAGAACGGAGGAAGAAGGGGAATAAGCCACCATTCTTCATAAACAGTCATCCAGGACAGCCAACTTCTAGACAGCCCAAAGTGATTGAGATAGGTGGACAAAGTCCAAGGAAACCACCTATTCAATGTCAGGGTTGTAAAGGAGATCATGTGTATAGATATTGTCCTCACGGAAGTGACAAAGTGATATTTGTTCACAATGTACAACAAGATAAAATAGTGGAGGACATGGGAAGAAATGTACCAAGGATCTATGCAACCTTGGAAAACAAGCAAGTTGAGTTTCAATCACACATGATTGAAGTGGAAGGTATGATCAACAACCAAACCATTGCAATTTTAATTGATTCAGGAGCTAGTCATAGTTATATAGATCCTAATATGGTGGAACTATTTCATTTTCCAAGAAGCAAGAATGAGAAATATTGGTTGGTGCATTTGTCCCTAGTAGCCAAAAGAAAGGTTAATGAGTTGGCTAAGTCATATCCAATGGACATGCACGGGCTGAGCACCAAGGTAGATTTGAACATATTGCCTTTAGGTTCCTATGACTGTCTAATTGGGATGGATTGGCTGTACCAACACCATGATGTCTTAGACTGTCAAAACAAGGAATTTACTTTCCTGGATGAGGAAGGGAACCTAAGGACAATGTAGGTAATCCTAGGGCATTATTTTTCATAGAAATCTTAGCAATGCAACTGAAGAAGTGTTTTAGAAAGGGTTGTCAAATATTTTCATTCCATATGGAAGAAACACCTAAGGATAAGGTGTCAAATATTGAATATTATGCATTCCTAAAGAAGTTTGGGGAGGTACTTAAAGAAATACCAAGACTACCCCATAAGAGAGATATTGATTTCTCTATAATTTTGATGTCTGGAGTAGCTTTAGTATCTAAGACTCCTTATAAGATGAGTACACCATAGTTGAAGGAGTTGCAAATGTAGATTGAAGAGATTCTAAAGGGGTATATATTCCCAAGTGTGTCCCCTTGGGGTGGCCTTATTTTATTTGTAAAGAAGAAGGATGGAACATTGAGACTGTGTATTCACTTCAGGAAGTTGAATAAAGTAACTTTAAAGAACAAGTATCCTTTGGAAAGGATCGATGACCTCTTTGATCAATTGAAGAATGAAAAAATATTCTCTAAGATTGATCTCAGGTCAGGTTATCATCAGGTAAAAATTAAAGATGAATACATCAACAAGATTGCTTTTAGAACAAGGTATGACCATTATGAGTTCACTGTGGTGCCATTTGGGTTATCAAATGCACCAACTTCCTTCATGTGTTTAATGAATGGTATTTTTAGAGAATACTTAGATAAGTTTGTCATTTTATTTTTGGATGACATTCTTATATATTCCAAGTCGAAAGAAGAGTATGAGAAGCACTTGAAGATGGTATTACAAGTGTTAAGGGAGAATCATTTGTATTCCAAATTGAGAAAGTGATCCTTTTATCAAAATCAAATTCATTATTTGGGGAATATCATATTTGAGGAAGGGATAGCAGTGGACCTTGAAAATATTGAAGCCATTAAAGGGTGGTCAACATCTAAGAATGTGAAATAAGTTAGATCATTCATGGGCCTTGATGACTACTACAAAATATTTATTGCAGTATTTTGAAATATTGCACATCTGATCACTTCCTTGCAAAATAAAGGAGTGAAGTTTCAGTGGTGATTGGAGTGTGAAAAGAGTTTCCAGCACTTGAAGCAATTATTAACCAATGCTCCAATTCTAAGAATTGTTGATCTGAATGAATATTTCATGGTATGTAGAGATGCATGCACAGAAGGACTTGGTGGAGTCCTTATTCAGAATGGGTATGTTGTATGGTATGAATCAAGGAAATTTAAGGAGAATAAAAGGAATTATGCCACTCATGATTTGGAGTTGGAAGCCATAGTGCATGCCTTGAAGAAATGGAGGCACTATCTCAAGGGAAAAGGTTTGTGCTGAGGACAAAACACAATGGTTTGAAATATTTATTTGATCAACCAACTCTAAATTCTAGGAAAAGAAGATGGTTGGAGTTTTTGAGTGAGTATGAATTTCATAGAAAACATATCAAAGGGAAAGAGAACAAGGCGGTTGATGCACTCAACAAAAGAGTGCATGAGTTTCATGTTGCATCCATCATCATGTACCAATCTAATATGAAATATAGGATCTCAGAGGATGCAAAATCAAATTTTCAATACATGGAATTAGTGGGAAAATTACAACAAGGTAAATTGCAGCAAAAAATTGAGGATTACAAGCTTAGACTTGATGAAATTCTCATGTATAGAAAAAAAATTATGTTCCCAATTTTCAAGATTTGGAAATTTTGATATTGAAGGAAATGCATAACATGCCTTATGCTAGACACCGAGGATATCATAAAACAATTGCAACTGTCAAGAGTCAATATTATTGGCTAGTCAAGAAGAAATAAATCAATGAGTACATTGCCAAATGTTTGGAGTGTCAAAAGGTCAAGGCTGAGAATAGACACCCAGCAGGGTTTCTGTAGCCATTACCTATCCCTGAGTGGAAATGGGAAGTGGTGAAAATGGACATCATCACCAAACTTCCCAAAACAAACAAGCAACATGATTCTTATCATGGTAGTGGTGGACAAGTTTACCAAAGTTTTCCATTTCATTCCAGTGAAGCTCACTCACAAACAAACTAATGTTGTTGATATTTATATGAGGGAAATTGCTCGATTGCATGGACCCAAGACAATTGTGTTTGACAAAGATCCAAAATTCAAATCGAATTTCTGGAAAGGATTATTTAAAGGTTTTTGAACAAATTTGAATTTAATCACAACCTATCATCCATAATATGATGGGAAAATAGAGAGGGTGAATCAAGTGATTGAAGATATGTTGAGGATGTATGTGATGGATAAACCATAAAAATGGGAAGACTATCTACACTTGGTAGAGTTTGCATACAACAATGGGTACCAATCATCTGAATATGGAGGCACTTTATGGCAGAAAGTGCAACACATTGGTAAGATGGAAAAACCCAACATATAAAGCAGTGGTTGGGCTAGATTTGCTCAAGGAAATGGAAGAACAAATGTCAAAAATAAATCAGAATATAAAGGTTGCTCAAGACAAGAAGAAAATCTATGTTGATAAGGGAAGAATTCACAAGGAATTTTGTGTAGGTGATCATGTATTCTTGAAAGTGAAGGCCAACAGAGGTTCTCTGAAGTTGGGAAATTGTTTGAAGTTGGAAGCTCGTTATTGTGGGTTATTTGAAATCCTAGAGAGGATTGGGCCTGTAGCTTATATTCTTGCATTACCTACATCTGTGTATATTCATAATGTATTCCATGCATCATTGCTCAAGAAGTATATACCTGATGCTAATCATGTTATTGATTGGAATGTGATTTAGGTGGAGCAAGAAGGCGCTTTTCAAGTGCATTCGAAGTGCATACTGGATCGGAAGAGAAAGCAACTCCATAATCGAGCTATAAATCTAGTAAAGGTTCAGTGGACCTGGTACGGTCCTGAGGATGCAACTTGGGAGCACGAAGATGCTATGCGGACATAATACCCACATCTTTTTGAAGATTTTTGAAATCTTGATGTGCATAAATAAGGGGAGGGGATTGTAATACCCCAAGGCCAAGCTCCAGCTAAACTGTAAACATGTTTAACAAGTTGGTGAGCCAAGTGATTATAAGCTAGGAGGATTATGTGATGATTAGGCTGGAGAGCCTATATTCTTAAGTCCAGTGAGCCTATTTTTTTATATGTAAACACTCATATCATTAATATTAATACATCATTGTGTGTAGACCGACCATGATAAAAGAGTATGGGGGACTAAGCTCCACTGGGAAGGGAAAGGGAGGGTGCTAGGAGACTAGGAAAGAGGGATAAGCTTGAGGGGTTAACTCAAATGGAATATTATATTTTTATTACCTAAAGACTATGGTGAGGATAATTGTTTTATCCTAAGTTTCACGGATGAGGGAATGAATCCCGAGTGGAGAGAAATGAGATCCATGAGATCCATGTGTCAATCATGGCACATGAAAATATATGTGGGGAAAATAGATCATTTTCCCATATTTTTTCCCACATGCATGTAGAGAGCCATCCACCCCACTCACCAAGACATTCATGTAGCCAGCCATTTCCTTGAAGGGTCTATCTCTACATCGTTCACACACCCTTGAAACCTACATGCACACCTTCAGAAGTGATCCCATAAAATTCATGTTAAGAAAAGCACACATGTACCTTGCCTGGGCCTGTATTGTTCCTTAACCATTTGTTGTTTCTACCAACAAATTTCATTATCTGAGAGTGGTTGTTTCCCTTACTTGTTTTCTGTTTTTTTTTTTACCTGAGCCTGTAAATGGTTGACTTAGGAGCTAGACTAAAGAAGAAAGTTTTCAGGACTATGGGATTGAAGAGGCAGGTGTTTAGGCCTGTAAGCAACTCTCTCTAGGTGAGAGAAGTTGTTGGGGAAGGGATTTCCCAGAGGGAGCTCAACTGCAGCTATAGTGCTCTAAGAATTCCTCTCTGGTTTGTATTGAGGGGTCCTAAATCCCTTTAAATCAACAATAGGAACCAAACACGCCATCGAGGCCCAATCAGACTCTGCAATGTTTAATGGTGGAATGGTTCTCCATATCTATGTTATCTAACCAATTAATCGATGGTATTTACATAGTGATCTACATGATATCTTCTCGCAAAAAATCCTCCTTCAGTCTGAACATTATCCTTTTGTGGTTTTCTCTTATAGGTGGGTCTGATACAAGATATGTACTAGTATAAACCAACTGGGTAACAAAGAGGAGAAGTCCTAACTACTGAAGAAGCTTGAGCTTGGGATAACCCTCATACTCAAGCATCCAGATAATGATTCTTACACCTACAACAAGCCTAGTACTAATACATTAACCTATTGGTGTTCCAATTATTGACTAAGATACAATTATTAAACGAAGACATACATGCAATAAACTATGGAAAGAAAAATAGTTTCCTTAGATTTGATCATTGATCACACATTAACACAACAATTTACTTTTCATCAATAGAGACAAGAACTATAAAAATATTGAATCAGATAACTTATCAACATATTCAGAGGATCTTACTCATTACAACATCCATTCATGAGATAAAATCAGAATCAATTCTTCCTTAGATCCAATCACACACACTTTTGATGAAAAATAAACATAAACTTGTCTTTGGTCCTAAACAATACTTCTCAATTAAGTTATTTCTAAAATAGTTCTTTACAAATACAAAAAATGAGGGTCTTTGCAAAAACCATCGACCCTTTGCTTCCCGATCGATCCTCTTATTTATGTCATATTATTAACTAAAAATAACTATCAAAAGTGCAAGCTAATTAAAACAAAACATCGCCACATGGTGCTTTCCTCTCTCAGCCTTCTAAGAGTCATAAAATGGTTTCACTTTATTTGATGACTCTTCTCATACTCCGACCATTTGATGAAGAGTTCCTCACATGTGTTGGCACATGGGAATCTGTGTTGGTCCATAAGGGATGAAAGGATCTCTTTTATCTCCACTGTCTGTGCCCGATACTTTATTACTTTAGCACTTAACTATTGCAACACTATCTAATCCTTGATCGGGTGTTCCATGAACTATTTTACTTGATCTGGGGCCATGTTTGCCACCTTTTCTATATTCGCAGCCCACAATGAGTCTTGTTCGGCATGTAGTTTGACTATGTCATGAAAGTCGACAAAGTCATCAGGTGTGCCAAATTCTAGAAGGTCGATGTCTCTCATCGCCCGATTGATCTTGGTCCATCTCCTTTCTCACTCACCCCATTTATCTTGTATTTCCTGATGAGGTTCTTGGGCCATTTTTACCCAGTATTTAGCCGACTTATTTATGCAGTCAATGCTGCTATCCCTTAGTACCCAAATGTCTTGCTCTTTGGCCTCTCGGCTCTGTTGAACTGCGCTGATGTAATCAATCCTTTCCACCACTTGGTTTTCTTTCTCATACCATCTTTCCATATCCTTGCACGTCTCCAACACCATGAGGGTGTCTTGTAAATCAACTATCCCTGCAGTGAAAAGGTGTCGCTCATTTGTGAAGTTATTGTAGGCATCCTGGAATTCGCTTCTCAAGAACACGATGCCCTATGTGGAGTCCTGATAATATTTATCCAGATGGTGTAGATGCTCCAAATCCTTCAGTGTAGCATTCGACTCCTCTTCATCCTTCCTCGCTCTATCCAAGGTGGAATATGTGATTTCCATCCCTGTGCCAATAAGCTCAGATGTCTTGGCATGCTCCATGCTAATTAATTTTTCCTCTGTGGTGATGAGGATGGAGCTGTCTAGAGTAAGCCTCCTCTTCTTGGTGGTTCTCTTCATGATTCCTTTCCTCTTTCAATCATAGGTGATGGCTTGTATATCAGTGACCTCATCCATGGGTTAGGGGATTTTCTTCTCTCCCCAAGTAAGCATGTTTCCTAGGCTATTGATGTTGTATATATGTTCAAGAATGGGTTCTTGAACCTCTTCTGTGTGTTTCAAAATTTCAGCCTCTGGTAGTTTCTCAGTGGGAGGTAAAGTAACAGCCAAAATTGATGCATCAAAGGAAGGCCCGGTACTTACTTGATAATCGGCTGTTGAGATGTTGATTTCCTATTGTGGAATTTCTTCTTCTTGTTCACCCAACCCTAGCTTGTCCTTCGGGATGTCCACTTGGGGTCTTAGTGCATCGAGTATCTCAGTGTCTAAGACACTTTCAACCTCCTAATCACTCTATGGAAGGCTTTGAATTTGAGCATCGAGAGATGGGGAATATTCTTTCTCGAGTTCTTTTTCCTCTATGATATGTACCGTAGTCACCAGGGAAACCTCTGAACTCTCCTCTTCATCATAGATCGTTATTAAGTCATGTAGGGGTTTTGGTGCATTTGATCTCCCTGATTTCCTTTCCATCTCAGGATGAACTGAAACACCCCCTGGCGATTTGACCTATGGCATTGAAACTTCAGGGTTATCCAACCCTGTGGCTTCTCCAATTTTTATCGGCTCTGGGTCACTTGGTCCTTCCCGGCTTTCAACTGGGTTGTCAGCATAAATTATTTTCATCTCTACGAGGTCCGGGTCATTCTGCAGTTGATCCATTACTCTATGTGTCTGTTCCTTTAGGAGCAATCACCTTTCCTATGCCTTTGATGTCAAATACAATCCCTTGTTCTGCACCTATGTTGCCTCTGCCACTCTGATTTCTTCCCTAGATCTGAGGGCCTCTTGAGATGATTACTCTATTGTTTTTGCCTATTCCATGGATGATTTTAGGGGCTAAATTTCTCTCATGGGCTAATTTTCCATGGTTTTTCTAAAATTGAGATTCGTTATTTTAAAAATAATTCGCCCAAATTCTATAGGATAAAATTATTTTACTTCAAAAATCGTCAAACATTTATAAAAAATATATAAAATAATTAGAAATTTGAATATTTTTACAAAAATATCGCCAAACATTTATAGTTGACATATGAAGGATTAGTAAGATTTGTCAAGGTTTCTACATTTTAAAATAAATTTCCATCCTTAAAA
>JZKD02S2289537.1:665009-681698 GCA_000966675.3 Picea glauca
GTTTCAAGTGTCTCCGTGATGTCGTCATTATGGTGACATGATTCAACAGTATTTACGACACTCTTATCACCAACTTGTGACCTTCGCGACAAGTTGTATAGAAGTTGCGACACTTACGACAAGTGAAAGGTATGTGCGACACTTATCCAGTTGAGTGATTTGGATGTGTAACACATACTTTTCACCACCTCATCCCAGTCATGGGTTTTCTTTGTGAATACTTTGTCTTCGAACTTATTGTGAGCATACAACCAACAAGATGACACTTGTGAAGCATGTTGTAGGACCAGTACCTTTGGATCATGCTTGTGGAATTGGCCTATCGAGAATCTGAATTCGAGTTGGGTCAATCCTTATTGTTTGTATTGAGTGGTATCATTTACCAAATAGAAACCTACATTGAAACCATAGGCTATGAAATCTCGTTTCTTGTCTTTGACCAAGGTGTCATTGTAGCCTGCAAGATGGTCTGATAACATATTTCTCCTACGACGAGTCGGTCTCGGACATGAGATGGTAGGATATGTGGTTCTTTGGTGGCCCTAGAAACCCTAATGTAGGTGGCACGCTCATCCAAATACCAATGGCCTACATTGGATATCATTTTCTTGGCTGCCACTGATAGCCTTGGGAATTCCTTATTAAAAAGAATGAAATAAATTTGGGCGATGAATTCATCGCAGATGAGGGAGTAAGATTTCTTATACCTATTTTCCCATAGCATGTTGAAGCAGACATGGACCGGGAGCTTTGCAATATGCCATCTCATATTCATGTCAGCGAAGAAATTCCTAGTGCACTGTTGAGGGGTCCTAAAACCCTATGACTCAACAGTAGGAACCAAACCCGCCATCGAGGCCCAATTAGATTCTGCAGAGTTTAATAGTGGAATGGTTCTCCAGATCTTGCGATCTGGTTGAAATAATCGATGGGCTTTATGTTTTCTTGTGAAGGCTTTCTACTTCAGTTCAAACATTCTCTTTCTTATGTTTTCTCTTAGGTGGGACTGACATAAGGTAAAGCTGGTATAAACCAACTATGTGACAAAGTGGGAACAAATGTAACTACTAGGAGGAGGCTGAGCTTGGGATAACCCTTTGACTCTAGCATGCAGATAGTGATCATCTACCACGGGCCTAGTACTAATAAGTTAACCATGTGGGTATTCCAATTACTGACTGAGATACAACTTATCAGAAGAAAACATGCATGTGATAAACCATGGAAAGTAAAATAATTCACTCAACTCTAATCATTAATCACATAATAACACAATGATTTATTTTCATCATTAAAGAAAAATACTGTAAAACGTTGCATCAGATAACTTATCAATAGATTTAGCATATCTTACTCGTTACAACATCCATTCATGAGATGAAATAAGAAATAATTCTTCTCCACATCCAATCATACACGCATTTTATGAAAAAAAAAACTTGTCTCTAGTCCCAAAAAGGACCTCTCAATTAAAGGAAGCTTCGAAATAGTTCTTAACAAAAAAAAAATGAGGGTCTTTGCAACAACCATTGACCTTTAACTAATCGGTCGATGCCCTTATTTATAACCTAAAATTAACTAAAAATAGCAATTAAAGTGCAGCTAAGTAAAAAAAAACTCACCACATGGCGCTCTCTTCTATCAGTTTTTCTAAGATTCATCTCAGGATATCACTTAAGTGGGTGACTCTTCTCATACTTCGACCACTTGATAAATAGATCCTCACATGTATTGGCATACATAAATCTATGATGTTCCATTGGGGCCGAGTGAATCTCTCTTATCTCTACTGCTTGTGCCTGATACTTGACTATTATGGCACTTAACTATTGCAACATAGGCTAAGCTTTGATTGGATGCTCCATGAACTGTTGCACCTGACCTGGCACCATATCTGTCACCTTAGAGATTTATTTGTCCCATTATGAGTCTTGTTAGGCGTGAGTCTTAACTCTGTCATGCACGTCGAAAAATTCATCAGGTGTGACAAACTCAGGGAGGCCGATGTCTTTCATTACCATGTTGATCTTGATCTAGATTTTATTTCACTTGGCCCATTTTTCTTAGATTTCCCAATGAGGTTCCTGAGCCATTTTTTCCCAATACTCAGCCAATTTCATTATGCAATCAAGTCTGCTCTCTTTTAACACCTGAATGTCGTGTTCTTCTATATCTCAACCCTATTGGACCGCACCTATATAGTCGACCCTCTCCATGACTTGTTGTTCTTTCTCGTACCACCTCTCCATATATTTGAACATTGCAAGTGCCATGAGGGTGTCTTCATGGAGCTCATATTTCCTTGCAGTGAATAGGTGCCGCTCATCTATAAATTTTTTGTAGACCTCCTAGAACTCTCTCCTTAGGAACACCATGTCATGTGTGGTTTCTTGATAGTATTTCTCCAAGTGGCGCAAATGTTCCAATTCCTTCAGGGAAGTAGTCAGATCCTCTGCATCTCTTTTACCTCTATCCAGGGTGGAATCTGTGATTTCCATCCCTACGCCAATAAGTTTGGACATATTATCATGCTCTGTGTTGATCATATTTTCCTCTGTAGTGATGAGGATGGAGTGATATAACGTGATCCTCCTCTTCTTGGTGGTTCTATGGACAATAATTTTCCTTTTTCGGTCATAAGTGATGGCATGTATGTCGAATACTTCTTCCATGGGTTCATGGATTTACTGATCTCCCCAGGTGAGTGTATTCCCCAGACTCTCGATGGTATATACTTTTTCAAGACTGGGTTCTTGAACTTCCTCCCTGTGTTATGAAGGCCCAACTTTTTTTTGTCGCTCATCGGGTAGTTGAGTACTAATTGAAATTGAGGCATCGGGGGTAGGCTTGGTACTTACTTGATCCTTGGTCATTGAGACGTTGATTTCCTATTGTGGAGCTTCTTCCTTTTGTTCTCCCGACCCTGGCTTGTCCTTCGAACTATCCTCTTGGGTCTCTGGCGCATTGGGAAACTGAGTGTCTAAGACACTCTCGAATTATTTTTCATTCTATGGAAGCCCATGAATTTGAGTGTCAGGAACTAGGGAAGATGTCTTGTCTGACTTCTTTTCCTCTTTGATATGTATAGGGGTCATAAGGGATACCTCTGAGCTCTCATCATCATGATAGATTTTTATCATTTCTCTTAGGTGTTTTGGCGCACTTTCTCTCCCTGATGTTCCGACTGTCTCTGGATGAGTCAAAATAATCATCGGTGATCCGGTCGGTGGAGTTGTGAATTCAGGGTCATCTAACCCGGTAATTTCATCAATGTTTATTAATTCAAGGTCACTTGGGCCCGTCTGGCTTCCATCTAGGTTATCGGAAGGGGACCCTATAATTTGTGAGAGGTCTGGGTCATCTTGCAACTAATCAATTATCCATTGTGCCTATTCTAACATAAGAAAACCCCTTTCCCGTGCGTCGTGTTCCATAGGGAAACCTCTTTCTTGAGTTGGGTCTACCAAGGGGCCTTCTGGTGCTTCGGTCACTATCATTTGTTCTCCGGCCCTGATGGCCCCTTGAGCCGATTGTTCTAGGATCATCGTCTATTCATATAGGATCATGGATTTGAACCTGGTCATCTTGGGGTTGACCATCCTTGCCAACACTTCATCCTAGTCTTGGGCATTTTCTGTGAAGACTTCATCTTTGAATTTTTCATTTGTGTATTGCCAGCAAGATGACACTTTCGATGAGTGTTTCAATACCAACCTCTTGGGGTTGTGTTTTCATAATCGTTCGGTGTGGAATCAGAACTCCAATTGGCTCAGTCCTTTTTGCTTAGCTTGAGCGGTGTCTTTCACCAAGTAGAAGCCTACATGGAATCCATAAGGTATAAATGCTCTTTTCTTTTCCTTGACCAGAGTGGCATTGTAACCTTGTAGGATGGTCTGATAACATATCTCCCCCACTACACGTCGGTCAGGGACATGTGCGGGCAGGAGATGAGGTGCTCCGGTGGCCCCGAACACTCTGATGTAGGTATTGCGCTTGTCGAGATACCAGTGGTCGACCTTTGATATCATCTTTTTGGCCACAAATGATAGTCTCGGGAATTCTTTATTAAAAATAATAAGGTAAATACGTGTTATGAATTCATCACAGATAAGTGAGTAGGATTTTTTGTACTTATTCTCCCATAAGATGATGAAATATACGTGGACCGAGAGTTCTGTGACATGTCAGCTCATGTTCATGCCAACAAAGACATTTCTAGCACACATGATGTCCAACAAATACAAAGCCATGTATAAGGCTTGAGTCTCTCCTTCTTTCAGCATCTGAGCTCATTTTATGTAGATGCTCAGTTGCTTGGAAATGATGGCTTCTCAGTTGAAGCCTCTCCCGAAAATGGCCACTATGTAGGCTAGAGGAATCCATGCCTTTGAAAATTTTGAGTAGTCTTTCTCCCAATACAACCAACAAATGAGAGCCATTAGGTAGATGTATGGCTCCCTTAAGTTGGTTGTCTGGTACCAGTTGGAGGTCTAGTTGGTATATTTTTTATCTTCTCTCCACCATGAGGCCAGCACCCGGCTGGTGTCATGGCGTTCATATAATTTTATGACGAAATTGGTGTTCAGTCGCTCTTCCGAGTCTCTAAGCTTGTAATACTTCTGGACATCCACCGAAAAGAAAACCCCGACACACCTACCACTGTCGTCATTGATTAAACACTTATGTTTTTCTATGTGTTCAATGATCCACTGAAGAAGTTATATAAAAGGAAACACAAGGGTTCTTCTTGCTACCATGTGCATGTAAAAACATCGGATATTCGAAAAAACTTCGTCGTTGAGATTTCTCACATTTGGGTCACTCTGCGGGATATATTTTGGGAATTCTTCCAGGATGATCTTATTGAAGATTTATCCCCAATGTGGGATTAATGCCTTGGTCCCTGTACTTTCCTCTCTGTGTCCAAAGGTTGGAGTTTGAATGAAATCCTTCTTTGTAGATGTCTTAATGACTAGTTCTGGCCTCAGAGTGTATTCCAACTGTTTTTCTACCCCTGGAGAGGAACCTTCTCCTCCCTATGGTTCTTTTAGTTTCGACAATTTTCTAGTGTTTGGATTTCTTGGAGGCATTGTTCCTGCAATCAAAATAAATCTTTTAGATACTACGTATAGAGAAACACTGGATAATATATATATATGAAGTGTAAACATGAAAAATACAAAAACTGGTACATACCTGTAAAGATTGCTAAAATTGGTTATTTGGTACTCACGTGATATTGGTAGCTTTCAAATTTCTCGTCTCGCTCTTCCGGATGCTCTGAAAACTCCTTTGCGAGAAGAATGGTTTCGTTTACAATGGCTTAAGAAAATTTAAATCGGGGAAGAACTTACTGTGTCATATCAACCATTTAATTTGGGTGATGAGTGGAATTCAAAAAAATCTGCCTCTGAATCTTTGCAACTTGAATTCATCGTGAGTTGGTGGCAAAGGTGCGAAGGGTTATGTGGTCTATCGGTAATTTCAAATGATTGTTTTGATTCACACACAAAGCACCAACTAATGCATGATTTGGAATCAATTAGTCCCTTAAATGATGTGAATCTAATCGTATCTAGCACTAAAATGTCCCATTGTGTCACTTTCTTAGTGGGAGGATCGGGGATGCGCCACGGACGTTTTCATTGATATCCTTCTGCAAAAAATCTCCAATGTTGATCGATTTCATCGTCCAGTGCTGATGTGGAAAAACTGATTCGGAGGTGTGACTTGGACCTAGGGAACCAAGAATGACTCAGGATTAATCTAGACCATACGGTTTCTCCAATTTGGTAAATAAACGTGGTGTTGAAGACTAGTGACTTAATTTGCATGTATTAGTCAAAGTCAGGACTTTCTTCAAGTTGTGCATTCTAAAATAAACTCGGGCTCGCCAATTCCAAAAAGGTATCGGGGGTTGGCAATCAGGGATGAACCTATCACGAGTTTTTCTTCAGATTAGCTTCCTCAAAAATTTTTGATGCCGAAACGCTTTGGGAATCAGAGATTAGAGAAAAATATTTAGTGTGGTCGGAATGGTCATCCTGATTCACTTTTCTCTAATTCTGACAAGTGCATTGGGTAATAGCTATCCAAGATATTGTTTGTTTCTTCTTTAACATTTAGTCCCTTTTCCTTTTACCAATGCCAAAGGGGATCGACTATCGTCGATGTCTGTATGTGATACTTGTCTTGAAACAAAAAATTCCTTTCAACGATACCAGTGAAGATTGGCGCTCGACAACTGAGGTTTTCTAAGTGATTCTTTTTCACCTCTTAATTCCTTTCGATGTCAAATATTGAGTGCGTCGAGCAAAGTGTTTTGGTTGTTGATTCCTTATTTAAGTGTTAAGCCTTTTTAATTCATGGGGTTTCATAAATTCAAAAAAACTGAATATATTAATGAGAGTTAAGAGAAAAAGAAAATACAAACATTTCTCAAAAGAAGATCGAATTCAGACAGTGCAAAGATTAAGTGGTACCAAAAAAGTGAAAAATTGACATAGGCTTTTTAGGGTGTGTTGAGTGCTCAACACGCACATGACATCGAGCAGGTATGATGCTGTGTAGAAATTTGGTGCTTCCCCTTCCTTTGACGTCTGAGCCTGTTGTACATGGGTGCTTAGTTGCTTGGATATTATTGCTCCCCAGTTGAAGTTGCACCTAACGATCACAACTGTGTATTCCAAAGGCATTCATGCTTCCGAAAACTTGTAACAATATTTCTCTCTGTATAACCGGCAGATGAGAGCCATAAAATAGAAACATGGCTCCCTCAAGTTCATCATCCCATAGAAACTAGTGCTCTGGTTGGTAAAATGATTATCCTCCCTCCACCATGAGGCCATCACTCGGCTAGTGTCATGGCATTCGTAGAAATTCACCATGAAGTTTGTGTTTAGTAGCTCCTGTGGGTCTCTAAGTTTGTAATATTTTGTAACTTCTATCGGGAGGAAAACTCTGACACACCCACCATTGCCATCATTTATTAAACATTTATGTGTGCTTTTGTGGTCGATGAGCTAGTTCAGTACCTATGTGCAGGGGAAAATGGGGGTTTTTGTTTGCCACCATGTGTAGATACAACCGTTAGATGTTCAAGAACACCTGGTCATCGAGCACCCTTACGTATGGATCATTGTGTGGGACATATTCTGGATATTTTTATCAATTTATCATGTTAAAGAGATCCCCCCACTTTGGGAGCTCCACCTTGGATCTGTTTCTTTCCTCTGTATTTCCAAAGGTCGAAGGTTGAATGAAAACCTTCTTTTTTTTTGTCTTGATGAGAGGCTTCAGCCTAGGGACATCCTCCAATTGCCTCGTGATCCCTGGAGAAGATCCTTCACCTGTCTCTGGTTATTTTAGATTTTGTGATCTTGGTGAGTGGTTGGTGGTTGGCTTTCTCAATGAAATTATTCCTGCAACTTAATCAAATTTTTATAGACTATGTAAAAAATGGACAAACACATACAAATTATATCTAGTGAATTGACAAACTTGGATACATACCTCTGAAGCTTGTCAAAACCTAGTTTTTTTATAATCACGAGGTCGATACATCCTTCAAGTTGCTTTTTTAGCTCCTTCGGACGCTCTGGAATTATCTTACGCATAGAATAAATTTTTTCACAATGGTTCAAGAGATTTTAAACAAAAAAGATCTTACTGTGTCACATCAGCCATTCTATTCGGGTTATGAGTGAAAATTCAATAAATCTATCGCCGAATATTTAGAACTTAAATTCATCATGGGTTGACGGCGAAGGCGCGGATCGTGATGTGGTATATTGGTGATTTCAAAAGGATGTTTTGATTGGCACACAAGGTAGAAACTAATGCAGGATCGGGTATTAATTAGCTCCTTAAATGCCCAAAATTTGATCGTATATAATGTTGAAAATGTTCTGTCGTGTCACTCCTTCAGTGGGTGGCTTAGGGATCAGGATTGTGCTATGAACGTTTTCAATGATATTCGCCTACAAAATCTTCGACACCAATGGATCTTACCATACATCTATGATGAGGAAAAGCTAACTTGGAGGTATGACTAGGGCCTAGGGAACCAAGAATGAGTCGGGATAGAACTAGACCATATGAACTTCGTACCTGGTAAAGACACGTGGCATGCGCGACCAGTGACTTAATTCACTTGTATTAATTGGAGTCGAGACTTTCCTTAAGTTATTCGTTCTAAGACAAACCTTAGCTTGTTGATGCTGAAAAAGGGTCAAGGATCGAAGATCGATGATAATCCTATCAAAGCACTTTCAGATCGGCCCCCTTGAAAAAGTCCTGATGCCAAAAACGCATCGGAGATTGGTGATCGGGGATAAATTTATCGTGGTCAAAATGTTTGTTGTGATCCTTCTGGGTTTTCCCCGATCTCGATAAAGTGCATCGAGAATCATCTATTGACGATTTATTTTCGTCCTTCATTAATGTTTGTCCTCCCCATATTTTACCGATGCCGAAGAGGATTGGATATCTCTTGAACCTATAAGAAAAAAATTTACGCAAACCATAATTTCCTTTTGTTGTTGCCGATGGAGATCGGTGCTCGATGATTGTGGTTTTTGGAGTGGTTCCTTTTTATTCTTTGAAATCCTTCCAATGTTTAATATGAGTGTGTTGGGTGCAGTGTTTGGTTGTGGGTTCTTTATTCAGGTGTAAAGTTCTCTTAGTCATGGGGTTTCATAATTTCAAGCAAACCTAAATAGGTGATGGGTATCATGAAAATAATAAAAGACAAAACATTTCCCAAAACAAAATCGAATTAGACATTGCAACATATCAAGTGGTGCCCAAAATGTAAAAAAAATGATAAGTCTTTTTTAGGGTGTGTTGAGTGCTCAACAATTTGTTGCTGAAGCCCTAGAAGGGAACTGGGGAAGCCGAAGGACTATTGAGTAGAGAAGGGGAACACTTATTGGGGTGGGACATACATGTGGAGAATGAGAGGTTGTAGTTTCTTAGTGTGAGTTGGCTCCTTGGACGAAATCCTTCTTGTTGAATGTGTAACTTCTTGTTGTCTTAGCCTAGCCTAGTAATCCCATTACATGAGTGGAGTTTAGTCCCATCTTGGGGGTTCGTGGAAGGTCTGCATGCAGTCAGTGGTCTTCTATAAAAGATAAGTATCAATTATGTGTTCAATTTCTTGATGTGTATTTGTACTTGTCTTATATTATGAGTGTTGTTTGTATATTATGCATGTATAGGCTTACTATTATTTATGCATTAATATATGTATTAGAAAAATGTAATTGTCTGTTTAAGTATATATGTATGACATTCCACATGAATTTTTGTGTGGCATAGCCCAATAGGTCTATGGATGGGGATGCTACAGTTTGGTATCAAATCTTAGTAAGAGTGTTTTATGGAGTGGCATGGTTTGGTCAGGGTGGCTAGGAATGTCACAAATTGGTATCAGAGCATGAAAGTTTTCAAGGTGGAATGACCCATCTTGGGCGGCTAGGTACGTTAAAAATTTCTATCCAAGCTCTTTTTTTCAACACTGAGCCTCGATGGGTTGTATAAGTGGAAACTGAGGCAAACATTTTAGAAGGAATTGTTGTCGAAATGGAAAAAACACGTGTTTTAGAATGTCTATGAGTTCCAATAGGGTGTTGAGAGAGATCCTTAGATGTGTCTGAAAGCTCAGGAAGTTTAGCGGTTCGAGAAATCCAGCAGAGGAAAGAAACCAAAATAGTTGCGGTTTTGGGACCACAAAGTTTAGATTTGGGCCATCGGATCTGTTCGGGAGAAGGAAGATCCTTCATAGACGTCAGATATGGGAATGGAGTGTGACGACTAACCTTTAATTCCTTTGAATTTCGTTGCTTTAGAAAATTTTAATATTTTGACAAAAAGAGGCAAAAGCCCTGAAGCTCTGAAGTCCCATATTGGATCTACACTGTAGATCAATTGGTATAAGGTAGACCATTAGATTCCCCAGGTGATTCAGAAGTTCAACGTTCAAGGAAATATGTTTGTGGTTGCGTAGAGTGTTGTTTTCTCCAAAGTCTTCATGTCGAGAACTAATCCGGATCGTTCATTATCAAAAACATGTGTCCGCATATTGGCAAGTGTTCCAAATTTCAACATCCGACAGTTCGAGGGGGATTTGGTGTTCAACAGAGAAATTCTATAAAGCCTAAAGTTCTGAAGTCTCAGAGCCCCAAAGTTGCGAAGCTCTGGGGAACACGTATTCAAAATTTTTGAAGTCCCAGAGACTCAAAGTCCCAAAGCTCTGGGGAACACATTTTCGGAAGTTGCGCATTCGAGTTTTTTGATGTTCTCTGGTGTGGGATTCTCTGAAGTCCCGAAGTTCTGGAGACTCGAAGCACCAGTGTGACATGACATGATGACACCACCTAGAGTGATGCATAACTAATTTTGGAGTTTGGAAGCTCGACGATCGAGAGTTTAAGAGTGTCTAGATGAGAATTTGTTTGAAGTCCCGGAGCCTCGAAGTCACCAAGCTCCAGGAAACAATTGTTTAGAAGTTCGATGTTTGAGAGTTATCAAGTATGTGGGTGTGAAATATTTTGAAGCCCAAAGTGTCAAAGTCTTGGAATGTCAGAGTGATGCGGCATGATGACATCACCTAGAGTGACGTGCACATGTTTGGAAGTTCAACATTCGAGATTTTTGAAGGATGTTGTAGAAGAAACCTTCAAAGCTTGAAGTTTTGAAGTCACAAAACAACAGAGTGATGTGGTCTATTGACATCACCTAGGGTGATGTGGAACCACTTGATGATTTCCACGTGTCATCATATTTCATTATTTTGAAAGATTATTCATGCCAATTAGAACTTGACACATGTCACCCATCGAATTGATCCACCTGTCGTCTCTACATTTATGCTACGTAGCACCCCCATGGTGTATGGTTGTTGATGATACTCTGAGAGTTCTCCAATACGACGTTTGGGAAAATGTGTGCATTTTTTTGCAAGAATCTCTGAAGTGTGAATCTCTAGAGAGCTTCTCAGGGAAAGTGAAAGTTCAGTGTTCAAAGGGAATGATGTGTGGAGTAGTCAAAACTTCTAAAGCTTGAAGTTTCGAAGTCTTGAAGGTCTGAAGTAGCGGAGCCCTGAAGCTCTGAAGATGTATTGTGCAAGGATTCACCATTTCAACATTCAGGAGAGATAAGGCATGAAATAGAAAGAGACTCTGAAGCCCGAAGATAAGGAGTCCCAAAGTCCCAAATATCTTGATGAGTGCATGTCAACTAAGCGCTTAGACATATCCCTTGGTCATATGAGACTTTGGTTGGAATAAAAGAGGGTTAGTGCCGAATTGTTCTTTTCAAGGAAATTTTTTTAGAGATCCATAACTTCTTTCTCAAAACTCAGAATTGAGAAAGGGATCAATCATTAGAAAGATATTGGATAGCATAACATAATTGTTCACCCAGAAAATTGAGTTGAATAGTCAATTTCTTAGAAAATCAGAAGAAAGGAATATGATATATTATTTGAGCCAGAATGGTTCATATTTTCATAAAATTGTTGAGTCAGTTAGCCTGACAAAGTTCTCTTGGTTGCACATTTTGCAGAATTAACAACAACTTGATTAGATAAATATCATAACATATTAAAAAGAGATGGAAGAGGCATAGGGGGATTACAGCCAGGAATATGAGATCAGAGGGATGGATGTCCATTTGGGCATTGAAGGAACAAACTCCAATGGACAGAGAGAGGAAGGGCTGAAGACATGAATATGGTAGAGACCATTAGAAATTTTCATAAATATGTCCAAAGTCATGAGGATGATAATGAAAGGATTATAAAATCCAAGGAGAAGCAGGAAGACTTCAACATGAATTTAATGCATATCTTGGACAAAATGGAAAATAAATTAGATTAGGAGAATGACTCAAGAAAATCAGGAAGCCATAGGTCTCCTAAGGATAAAGGAAGATAAATGAGTGTCAACAGACATCACCATCACTCCCAAAGGCATTCCAATAGGAGATATCACAACATATCAAGTCCCTCCCTTGCCAGGAAGAATAATAAGAGGTCTGGGGTGGATGAATTGTGAGGAGAAATGAATAAGATCAAACCTCCTACTTTTGATGGTGAGCACAATAAGGATGAAGATGTTGAGACATGGATGGTAGGCATGATAAAGTACTTCCAATTTCATAATTATTATTCACATGTACAAGGAATAATTTCTATCTATCAGCGTAAGTGAAAGGAATCCATGTGGTGGGATCAGCTTGTGCAAGTGCATCACATTAAAAGAGAAAAATGTTACTTGGAAGGAATTCAAGAAGTATTTTTAAAATAAATACTGGATTAAGAGATATTATGAAAAGAAAATGAAGGATTTCTTTGAACTCAAGCTTGGAAGTATGTCCATTGATGAATATGAAAGGATATTTTTGGAACTGTTGAAGTATGTCTCCTTCATCAAGGATGAGATAGTTAATATTCAAAGGTATCTGAGGGAGTTTCCATCTTTCATCAGTGACAAGATCCAATATGATTCAATTGGAAGAGACCATAAGGTGAGCTAAATGACTATATGATCAACATAAAGGAAAGATAACTTTCCAAAACGCTTGGGAAGACAAGAATAAATTCAATATGGAATAGAGGAAAAAGGGGAATAAGTCACCATTATTCAAAAACAATCCTCAAGGAAAAACAACTTCTAGAGACCCAAGAGTGATTGAGACAAGTTGAAAAAGGCCAAGGTATCCACCTATTCAATGTTGGGGTTGTAAAGGAGATCATATGTATAGAGATTTTCCTCACAGAAGTGACAAAGTGAGAGATGTTCACAATGTACAACAAGCTGAAACATTGAAGGACATGGGCAGAAATGTACCAAGGATCTATGCGTCCCTGGACAACAAGCAAGATGAGTTTCAATCAGACATGATTGAAGTGAAATGTATGATCAACAGCCAAACCATTGCAATGTTAATTGATTCAAGAGCTATTCATATTTATATAGATCCTAAGATGGTGGAAATATTTCATTTTCCAAGAAGCAAGCATGGGAAATATTGGTTGGTGCAGCTGGCCATAGGAGCCAAAAGAAAGGTTAATGACTTGATTATGTCATGTCCAGTGGGCATGAATGGGCTGAGCACCAAGGAATATTTGAACATCTTTTCTTTAGGTTCCTATGAATATATAATTGGGATGGATTGGTTGGACCAACACCATGTTGTCTTAGACTATCATAAAAATGCATTTACTTGCCTGGATGAGAAAGGGAACCTAAGGATAGTGTAGGAAATTCCCATGGCAGTAGTTGTCAAAGAAATCTCAACAATGCAACTGAAGAAGTGTTATAGAAAGGGTTTTCAAATATTTTCATGCCATATGGAAGAAACACCTAAGGATAATGATCCAGGTGGATATCAGTGGCCACCCACCTTTTCCAGCTAGCTCAAAATAACTTTCTAGCAATTTTGATAATTTACTATTTTTAGCAGTTTGTCAGGTCTTGAACTTCCAGAGCCGTTTTGAGGCCCTAAATGATGTTTTTTTTTCATCATGAAATTTCATGAAATTGTTGTATTCCTCGGATATATATTTCCAATGGGATATCATACGCCTAAAATGAAGATCGTATGCAAAAGTTACGACCCCGAGAAGTTGATGTACTGAGTTACCCAAACAGGGCCCACATGACTTTTGGCGCTTCATCTCCTAAGGTTAGGTTTTTGGATGTTTAAGGTTTTTGAAACTCCCGTTTATTGTAAAAAGGCATTGAGAGCCTCATTGTAATCATCTTCTTGAGAATGGGCATAGCCTTCACATCTCTTCTCATAGATAAGCCGCCACCTTTCCAGCAAGCTTGTTTTCCACTGCATTTTACAGTTTCAGCTTATTTCCTTATTGAATAGAAAACCAGTTTTATTGTATCTCTGTTATTTTGTGTTAGGCATATGGTAATAATATGCAGTCATTTTGTTCTACTCATAAAATTCATATCAGTGGTATCAGAGAGGTTTTCTCCTTGTTGTCTTAATGCATGTCCCCAATGAGGTCAGAGTACAAAGAGTTGGGTCTTAAGCTTGTTTCTCTTGAGGAGAAAAACTCTCGCACACCCACCCGACCTCTCATGGAAGGAGAAAACAAAGATGATGGGATAGGAGATCCTTTCAAACTGTTGATTGAGGAATCCCTCATGCAATAGATGAATGAGATGATGTATAACTTTGCACAAATACTTCGGCGACTACCAACAGGCGACGCATCTTCTTCGAGCGGAGGAAACTCCCCCTTCAAGGTACAATAAACTTCGATATTCCTATATTTGAAGGTCAGATAGACGTATATGCTATAGACAAGTGATTGAATCTACTAGAAGGGTATTTTTCTATACATAACTTTTCGAATAGAGAAAAGATTACTTTTGCGCTCCTCAAAGTCGTTCCCCATGTCAAAGATTAGTGGGAAAATTTCTGTGAGAAAAAGGAAACAAAAGAACCCTCATTATTTACAGTCACGGCCACCTCAGAATCCTCCAAGGATGCTATTAAGGTACAATACTACCCTGTCAGAAGTTATGACGATTTCTATACCAAATGGACCACATTGTGGCAAGAAAGAGACCAAGCAGTGCCAGATTTCACAAATATCTTCCATACCTTGCACACCAAGCTGAGTATCAAAGATTCAGAGAAACATATGGTGCTCAAGTATCATGGTGCTCTACATAGATACATCTAGACCAAAATGGAATTTCTGGATAACTCATCCTTGGGCACGACCTACCGATATGTCGTTAAAATCGAGCAGAAGCTCAAACAAAAGACGTGACAATTTGGACCGGGGAACCCCTCACAACAAAATCCAGGAAAGGGTGACCCCAACCCACAGAAAAAAGGAAAGAGAAATGATGGGAAGTATCAGGACAACCAGTCCAAGCCACAAGCAAAGAAGGACATCGGAAAGACAAAGAAAGATACTGGGAAGTGGTGCGACTTCCATAAGAGCCCTTGGCGCAACACTGCTGATTGCCGCTCAAAGCAGACATTGGTGGCCGAAGTGAAAGCCTCTGAATCAGATGTGGGTTCTAACTTTGAGTCAGAACCAAAAAGGGGAAGACAGATCATTTACGCAGAACCCAATGCCACCATTTCTACCACCAAGCTCTAGCATGGTGAACCAAACGAGCCAAAAGAAGGAGAGTGCCTCTTCCATTCACAGATGTGGGTAAAAGGCACCCCGCTACACTTCATCATTGATAGTGGTAGCTAGAAGAACCTCATCTCAATAGAGGTTGTCAAGTGGTTGGCCCTTCCAACAATGTTGCACCCACAACCCTACACCATTGGATGGTTCCACCAAGGAAACGATCTCTGTATAAACTAACAATGTCGACTAACGTACAACATCAAGCCCTTCAAAGATGAGGTATTGTGTGATGTTTCTTCTCTCAAAGTTTGTGATGTTCTTTTGGGCCAACCTTATTTATGGAAACTTCATGTTGTATATGAGTCTAGGCCTCGTAGTGTTATTATTACTTTTAACAGGAAGTTGTACAGGATACCCAAGGTTGTCCCACCTAGTGCTATTTCCTTGATCTCTGCTAAGAAATGTAGGAAGGTCATGTCTCAAATAGGGAATTTTGTCTTCTTCGTGATTCGCTCTTAGAATGAGAGAAAAATCATAGCCACATCCAGGGTCTCTGCAGCCAACCTCTACACATAGTAGAAGCAAGTAGATAAGGTCATGGAAGAATAATCGGATATCTTCTCCTCACCTACCGGGGTACCTCTGCACTGCTAGGTCAAGCACCCCATCGATCTGAGCCCCGGTGCACCACTGCCCAATGGTCTAGTATATCACCAGTCTCTGTTAGAGAATGAGGAGATCAAGAGATAGATCCAAGAATTGCTCCACAAGGGGAACATCTATCCCGTCTCATCACCTTGCAGAAGCTCAATCGTGATGGTACAGAAGAAAGATGGAACTTGGTGACTTTGCATTGATTATTGGGCTATGAATAAAATCACAGTCAGAAACTGGTACCCGATTCCCCAAATCGACGACCTCCTTGATCAACTCATGGGGGCCAAATACTTTAGTAATATTGATCTAATGTATGGCTACCACCAGGTCCCGATAGAACAGACAGATGTATGGAAGACCGACTTTAAGTCAAAGGAAGGCCTTTTTGAATGGTTTTTCATGCCCTTTGGTTTGACAAATGCTCCAACCACTTTCATGAGGATGATGGAAGATATCCTATGACCATTCACCAATACTTTTGTAGTGGTGTATCTAGGTGACATTCTCATTTACATCAAGACTTGGACCGAACACTTGCAACATATTCAGTAGGTTTTGCACACCCTATGATAGCACAAGCTATACACCAACTTGGAAAAATGCTCCTTCGGCATGGACAAGGTCCATTACCTAGGCTACATCATTGATATACATGGCGTACATGTGGATCTAACCAATATCCAAGTCATCCGTGAATGGCCAACCCCAATCACACTCACTGAGCTTCGGAGATTCTTGGGTCTTGCCAATTTCTACCGCAGGTTTGTGTTGGGATTCTGTTAAGCCCTAATATTGGTTGATTACCCCTTAATTGGGGCATATTAGATTAGTAATGTTATTTTATTTATGTCAACTTTATTCCATTAGTTGTAATTATACCTCCTAGTCTCCTATATATACCAAGGAGACATTTT
>JZKD02S2289537.1:697964-726899 GCA_000966675.3 Picea glauca
TATCGCGATTTTCCAATCCCCTGTGCAATATCCAAAGGCTTTAAACCTTGTGCACATTCTCCAGATATGACGGTTACAAGGGTTCTCCTTCCCTCCCGAACAGATCCTACGGTTCTAACACCATTGGTGTAAAGACCTGTCTTCCTATGGTCGTAGACCATACTAGCTGCGGTTTCATAGTACCGCTATACCTCCTGAGCTTATAATCGTGTTCAAGCCACAACTTGACACACTGGAGCAACCAACATCCGAAATTGGCCATTTCAGGTCCAATTTCTCCTCACATTTTCGGTCCAAAGACCGCCTCACTGGCCCATCTAGGCTTAGTGTCGAAACCTTGGCTTTGATACCAATTTGTAGTGTACCTTTTTCACTACCGGGGTTCACCCAAACCTCTCAGTTACCATTCATTACATGGATAAAAAAACAAATGCATTTAACCAGAATTAAACACACTTAATTCACAGAGTAATATATATATAAGTTACTATTACCATTAACAAACCATAGCATGCAACAGTAATTCATTTACATAGCGGAAAACATGATACAAAACAACACAGTCATGTCAAATGTGTTAAAACATAACTCAGATTGCTTATCTTTTATCTGTTGTAGCATTCACCAACCAAGTGCAGGCCTTCCATGAACCTCCTAGACTTAGACCACACTGTTCATCAACTCAATAGTAGGTCACCCCCGAGCTGGGACCGAGCTCCACCCCAAGGCAAGGAATCTAGACTTAGGCTGAGGTTACGGGGAAGACAACACAGAAATATCTGGAAGGATTCTTCCCAAAGACGCCATCTTACGCCCACTACTACTAGACCCTCATTCCCCACATGCCTGTTCCGCCCGGGAGTATACACCTTCACACGCACAGTCCATCGGTGCTAACCTCCCCTTCTGGGTCTCGGCAACAGGCCGGATCAGGAAGTCTCAGAGCCCGTAGCTGGTGCTGGACACTCTCTGGAAGAAAACACTTCCCAACAAACTCTTTCACCTAGAAAGAGTTGCTCGCAGGCCTGACAACCTACCTCTTCAAACCACAGTCACCTCCCTCTCCTGGAGAGAGGTTACACATAGGCTAAACATGAATTCACACTGGCCAGTAAGCCACGCGTAGTCCAGCTCTGCGTGGCCACAACATCCCACTGGGAAACAGACACGGGCTTCTAGTATAGACTCAACAATGGCGCCTGGTCTCACGGTGTTGAATTCTGGGAAACGCGTGACAGTAAATCCGCGCCAGTAACCACACAGACTCGAACCCCTCAGACAAGAATTGTATCATGGTATTTCAGAAAATTCACACAGGCTTTTCGGCTTTTTCGGGGATGAACAGAAAGTGCGCGCTATCTCAGCACGACACAGGCCTTTTCTGGTTCGGAGGATGAAAACCGGGTAATCCTGCCAAGGTCGTACCGGTTCCCCTCAGAGGTTCCGGTCGAATGGCCAAGATCCCCCACACACGGTTACTCTCAGCTCTTATGTTTTCATGCACCAGGGTTGACACTTGTCACCCTGGGAACTGCATGCGTACCACAACGTGCATCCCTTTGCACGTTCCCTCCCTTGCCAGGAACTTAGGATAAACATAAATGCACATGTCTCTTTTTGAAATAATATTAAAATATTATTCCAGGCCTAAGCCCCCTAGGCTTAGCCCCTAAGCTTCTTACTTAGCCCTTTTCCAACCTTCCAGCCCCTAGTTCCTTGCCCACTCTGTGGATGCTCAGTCCCCCTTCACTCTTTCATCGTGGATGGTCTGCACTGGTGGTATTTATATTTTATTAAATATTCTGCATACATACAAGTACAACAGCAGGCTCCTTGCCTTCAACACTTAGGCTCCCTGGCCTAACAAACACATAAGCCTACAACTTATAGGAACTCGGCTCACCAGCCTATAACACATATGTACAATTTGTTTCATACATCAGGTTTATAAAGGGCTCGGCCTTGGGGACATTACAAATATAAAGGTACCACAAGGTCCATCTGGGACAACATATACTTCACCTCTCTCCTAGTATTCACTTTCATTTTTTACTTTCCTCACAATGTTAGACTTATTGTATTTGTCATGATTGAAGAATGAAATTGTTTCCCATGACCATTCATTCTATTATTCCTTCCAATCCACCTTCATATATCCTAAATTTTGATAGAAATCTGAGAGAGGGCCCCTCTATACACATCATGACATACCACTTATGGTGTTCATCCAAATCATTGATGGATGATAGTGTGAGGTTGTATCTATTCTAGAGATCCCTGACTAGAGATACTGCCCAATGGTATGTTGAATTGAAAGGTGATTCCTTTGAAAGCTTCAATGACCTGGCAATGGAATTCTTAACGCATTATCAAGTTCCCATATGGTACAAGATAGTAACTGAGCTCTTGACTTCACTGTATCAAGATAATTCCACTGACATTTCCGATCATATACACGAGTGGAGATAAATACATAGGATTATTGAGACTCATATTCCATACAAACTCCTTATAGATTGGTTTATGAAGTCCCTCCTACCACGTGTTTCCTGAGATGTAGCTATGGTTGGGGCCACCACTAAGGAGCATGCAATTTTATGTGCCCAACACTTAGATTTGATTTATTCAAAGTTGGGTACACCTTATGACATCATCCCAAATGCTCCTAGGCCATTGAAAGATCCAAGGAAACCAAACTCATGACCCCATGCAGATGGTGTGTTTGGTTCTATATTCCATGCCTCTGTGAACCAATTAGTTGATCAAATGGGTCACATGTTGTTTTCATCACACCCGTCGACTTCTAGCACTAGTGCTCAAACTTCCGTAGTCCCTACTCATGTCTTTGAGGTGAATTTTTTGTATTCCATGCAATCGAAGAATCCTCAACAACTTGTACAAAACAAGAAGTGGAACGAGAAGAAATTCCCAATTCTGAGAAAGGGTCTACTCCCACCCAGAACACCTAGGAGGGAGGCACGAAGGAGAAAAATAAGATCAATTTTCCCTCCATGATTTGTGGGGAGAACCATCCTACTCAACAGTGTCCTCGAAAGGATGAGTTTGATATATTTTTGGCACAGTAGTAGGTCCCGCAACAACCTATTTTATTAACACATCCTTTCCCTGTTACAAGGAAAATCTCTCTATGGCTAGGGGTAAACCACAAAATACGAAAATGAATATAGAAGTCAACTCTATTCTCAAGCATGTTATACAGACAAATATGCTAGAAAGACAAGATAAAAGGCCTACCTCGTCCGGATGTTCAATGAAGTCTACTATTGAGCACTTGACCCAAAGAAATATACTTGCAACTAGTCCTCAACAACCAAGCAATGAAAGAATATGGTGATAATATATGATGTTAGCACATTAACTAGAATAATCCATACATATTCATAACAAATATTTCCATGGAATAATAATTCAAATACTTGCAAGATATTAATTGGACAATAAAAGAGTATTTCTATTAAGATATAATCAACATAAGTGAATAGGTTACAGACTTCCATGTCAACACGGTTTGGAACTGAGAAACTAAGTTCCTTCCAATTGGGCCTCCACCACTTCAATCCTCCACCAAATTCAAGCTCATGTAAGAGAGACAATGAAGTTCTCAATAAGTAAGGGAAGAGCTTGGGGGATGAACAATGTGTTCATACTTAAAGGACAAAGGGATGCAGAATCAATGTGAAGTGAATAATTCCTCCAGAGTAACTTTTCTCTCAAAGTTGAATTCTCTCTCCTCTTTTCCATATCTCTAATTTGGCCCATTTATAGACTTCAAGTGGAACTGAAGGGCCGAGTCAGAACGTTTCCAGTATATGGAATGCCAAGGATCATTGATCTCATGACATGACATGGAAACTCGACACCATTTTTCAATTTTGGGCACGTTTCCTGATGTACAGGGGTTGTAGTGGTGCAATCTACATATACGCATGTTGTATAGTAGGCAAGGTGCATATATGTGGAAAAAAATATATTTTTTTCTCTAGGATTTGCAAAAAGGGATTTTAAGTCTGCATAGGGAAATGGAAGAAGGCCTTCTTTGCAAGATTGCATGGGCTGAGACAAATATTTCTATAACAGATGCCCCCTAATGTATGAGGTTAGAGGAGTATCTGCGATGGCTGAAATACATTATCAAAAACTAGAAGTGGAGTAATGGGGACCCAGCTAGAAGAACTATTTTCTCATTACAATATGTATTGACTCTGCATACATGGCTGCCAATTTGAATTACACTGCATATCCATGTGAAAATATACCAAAAAATTGTCTTTGGCCATGAATAGGAAAATAAAAATGCGTTTACATGCCAAAGGTTGTCATAGTCACGAACAAGGCCCAGTAAAACCAATCTCAAAATAAATTTGAAGAAATTTGTACACAATGGAGTACAATATGATCTCCCATGATCACTGAATTCACACAGGTACTGGTCCAATGAAAAATGTAGCAACAAGTCAGGAAAGTTGCGGCTACATATTGATTTCTTAAATTATTCTACACAATCCGCCAAAGGTGAAAGTCTACATCATGTGAATAAAGGAGTTGAGTTTGAACACAATGAGACTTTGTTTGATTACCGAGCATTGAGGTATACAGTTAACAAACATGAGACAACTTACCAATGATGAAAGTAGGTATCAAGACACCAAGTACATTCGTACAAGTGTGAATAAAGGAGCCAGGGTTGAACACTTGAAGAATCCATCGATCAATGGACATTGATGTATTCCCAATTGTCGATGGTGAGAGAATATACCACTAATGAATGCAAGCCTCTAGGTACTCATAGGACTCTAGGTCTCATTTCCAGAAT
This sequence comes from Picea glauca, assembly GCA_000966675.3. NCBI lineage: Eukaryota > Viridiplantae > Streptophyta > Pinopsida > Pinales > Pinaceae > Picea > Picea glauca. Next base: position 702,799 of record JZKD02S2289537.1, read on the forward strand.
AGATGAGTTGAATTCGATGGAAGGAGACCCGTTGAAAGGAGAAAATTAAGGCATCTCTCATCATTCAAAATGAGGTACAAAGCAGGAGCTTGATGATTTGGAGGAAATCGAATGAAGAACATGTTCATGAACCAACGAACTTGTGTGTATTTCTCTTGTGCCAAGTGAAAGAGGTACACAAAAAAGAATCTTTGAATAGAAGACAATGAGGAAAAATGATGACAAAGGTGAGGAAACCACCAATACGGCTAATGGAATCCAAGACAGTACATGAATCCCAATGTGTGAATACATTTCTTGTCGTCGAACACAAGGGAAACCACCCAGTCAATGACCAATAATGAAATGTTGACTGTTGAGTTCAATTTTACCTACCAATGAGAAAAGTAGGACCAGGGTGCGTAATAGGACTACAACCTCATGTGATTTTGAGAGAAAATGAGGGTATGGCCGACATGGAAAGTCAATAGTTCTAAGGAACGACCGACATAGGTTGATGTATATCCTTTGAAGAAGAGCATGAGACATATGGAAGACTCTTACATCATAGACTCAATGATGAAACCATGGGATGCAGGAGGCATCAATAAAACTTTCCATAGGGACTGGAAGAGTAACTAGTCGGGGAGTAAACTCTAGGTAACGAGCTCAGCTTCCTAAGGCCATGCTAAACCCAAAATTATGATGACAATTGGAATCAACAATTTTGTTCTCTGTTCAAAAGCGACATGATTTCTGCCAATATAAGATAATACTCCCTTCCCGACGTCTTTTTTTGTTTTTTCATAGTCAAATGAATTCTATAATACAGAGGAGGAAACAAGTGTCGCAAGTAAGCAAAACTAGTTCCAGCAGTGGAACATCCCTATGCTCAATGCAAGGAGGTGCATGTAGGAGATGAAAAATCGAGGGAATTTTCCCTCATGGGTATAGGGTGTCATGTTGCAAAGGATATAAATGCGACTCTTCTTGATTGAGGATGAAAAACTGCTAAGGAAAACAATTTATAACACAAAGTGAGAACCGTTCATAGGCTCAATACTAAAAGTAAGGGCATGAGATGCAATCACAACTTAACACCAAAAAATGTCCTTTTCCATAATTTTAGTCTACTTGGTTTGAAAAAGGGATAAACTTGTACCAAATAGACGTCCTTTCAAATCCAATTTACTAGTGTGAAAGAGACAAGTTCACTCGGGAATATTTTCTCTTTTTGAAAACGAATCGAAAAAGAGATTAACCAAGACTCGTGACCTTTCAAGTCTAATTTAATGAGTGAGAAAGGGAAAAATTCGCTCGGAAATATTTTTCTCTTTTTAGACAAGTCGGAAAAGAGCTTAAATCATACTCGTTGAGAGGTTTCTATGAGGCATGTCATGGGGAGTCCAAGGCTCTCGTACTGGACTTCTATGAAATGTCAACATCTTACAAATAGCTGACACAAGATTGGGAAAACCTAGAGTTTTCCAAGTCGAGGATGATATATCGGATAATGTCTCTTACTTGAAAGGAAATATGAGGAGGCATTGGATACCCCACAAGACCATCCCAATCAAAGGGAACTTCTCTAGGATTTGGAGGGAGAGTACTCGAGGAGAGTAAAACTCTCTCTTATTTAGAATATGAAGTACTAGAAATTCTAATGACATTGTTGAAGGACACATCACCCTCCAAAAGGAGAGTTGGATTGACCGGAGATTGCACTGGTACGACAACTTTTTCAACCGTTGAAAATTTTAAGATTTTGAAAAAAGGAGGAAAAATCCCTGAAGCTCCAAAGTCCCGTAGTGGATCTACACTGTAGATCATTTGGGAGAAGGAAGACCGTTAGATTCTCCAAGTGATTCGAAAGTTCATTGTTCAGGGAAATCTATTTGTGGTTGCATAGAGTGGAGTTTTCTCCGAAGTCTCAATGTCTGGAACTAATTTGGACTGTTCATTGTCACAGACACATGTCTGCATATTTGCAACTGTTCAGAATTTCAACATCCGAAATTTAGGGGGGGAGTTGGTGTTCAACAAAGAAATCCTCTGAAGCCTGAAGTTCCGAAGTCCCAGATCCCCAAATTCCTGAAGCTTTGGGGAACACCTATTCGGAATTTCGACTTTTGATTTTTTGATGTTCTCTGGTGTCGTATTCTCCAAATTCCCAAAGTAAGGACCAGAGTGACATGAAATGATGAGGTCACCTGGAGTGATGTGGACCTAATTCTAGAGTTCAGAAGCTCACTGATCGGGAGTTTAAGAGTGTGCAGATGAGAATTTTTTTGAAGTCTCAGAGCCCTGAAGTCCCCAAGCTTCAGGAAACAATTGTTCAGAAGTTCGACGTTCAAGAGTTATCAAGTATGTGGGTGTGAAATATTCTGAAGCCCAAAGTGTCAAAGTACTGTAATGTCAGAGTGATGTGGCATGATGACATTACCTAGAGTGATGTGCACCTGTTTGGAAGTTCATCATTCGAGAATTTTGAAGGATTTTGTAGAAGAAACCTTTGAATCTTGAAGTTTCAAAGTCACAAAACAACGGAGTGATGTGGCCTGCTAACATCATATGGGGTGACGTGGATCCACTTGATGCTTTCCACGTGTCAGTGTATTTCTTATTTTCAAATATTATTCATTCCAGTTAGAACTTGACATGTGTCACTCGTCAAATTGATCAACCTATCATCTCTACATTTCTTCCACGTAGCACCCCCATAGTGCATGGTTGCTGATGATACTCTAGGAGTTCACCAATATGATGTTTGGGGAAAAGCATGCATGTTTTTGCAATAACCTTCGAAGCATGAAGCTATGGAGAGATTCTCAAGGAAATTGCAAGTTCAGTGTTCAAAGGGGATGATGTGTGGAGTATTTTAAACTTTCGAAGCTCAAAGTTCTGAAGTCCTAAAGCTTTGAAGTAGCAGATCCCCGACACTCCGAAAATGTATTGTGTGAGGATTCTCCATTTCGACATTCGAGAGAGATAAGGCATGGTGTAGAAAGAGACTCTGAAGCATGAAGTCCCAAAGTCCCAAATCTCTAGATGAGTTCATGTCATCTAATTGCTCGGACATAGCCCTTGGTCATATGAGACTTTAGTCAGAATAAAAGAGGGTTGGTGCCGAATTGTTGTTTTCAAGGACAAAATTTTCAGAGATACATAACTTCTTGATCAAAAATCCAAATTGATCTCTGAAGGACACGTCTAGAGTATGTCCAGAGCCGACATCATACAAGAGGTTTGACCCAGGTTCTCAATAATAAAGTAATTTCTGGTGGCTCTAGCATTTGGATTGTGGGTAGAGAACTTGATTACTCCTTTCAAAATACAAAGCAGTGGCTCTGGTTTTTTGATCTATAAGGGCATATTAGGAGGAGGAGGAGATTATAGAATAGGAACAGTTTGTGAAGACTTGTAATCGTGAGACTGGGTGGCTACATTAACCTGAGAATTGACCATATTGATGGACAAATGGTCACCATCTTGTGTCGGTGGGTTTTGAACCCCACCGTCCACATTTCCATCATTTGAGGAGCTCGAGGCCATGTGTTGGTTATGTGGGAAAGGATCTGTCAGCACAACGGGTGGTAGAGATAAGACCCTCACAACTTTCACAAGTTTGGGGAATATATGAGTAAGACGATCATTTGTACAAATCTTACAGGGAAATTTCACCTTAAACCTTTCTTTCTTTCCCTCACTAACATTATTAATCATCCTCTCATTATTACCAATGTCCTTGTGTTTATTATTATTCTTCCCACCCTCATGATTATTATTATGTCCTTTCTTCTTATTATCGCCTGGTTGTTGGTTACCATTTTGTTCGATCAATGATTGCACAGAATGTACATCCACCGACTGAGTGGGATTGGAAGACACAGACAAATTTGGCCCTACTGTAGACTGGTTTAGAGATAACTCTTTCAAATGGCTTGTCATTGAATCAGTGGATTTCACATTGTAGGATCCTACAATGCCATCGACATGAGGTTTGGGATTTTGTCTAGGGTCGTAGTTTTACCTCAGTGCATCTGGAAGAATCTCATATAACATCCCAAATTGAGCATATATAATATCTAATTGTTGGGCTTTGAATATTTTGTCTTCCTCATATGTAACCCCAGATGTAGAAACATTCTTTGAAATAGGAGGATGTAAGGACTTAAGGAATGATTCTAATAAAAAATCCATGGGTATGTAGGTCTTGATCAACCTCTTTCTTTTACGCCACTCCTGGATGTGATATGAGATATGAGTGGCTTTTTCCTAGAGTAAGGTCGACAAAATTTCTAGGTCAGAATCGTAACGAACCTGAAATTGGAAGTGGTTAAGGAAGACTAGCACCATATGAATAAAGGTATTGTATGCCCCCTAGGTAGCTCAATATACCATTTCACGACAAACCCTATGAGGGTGCATTCAAATAATCTTAACCAAATGGAATCATCGTTAACGGAATTCGAGTAGCACCATAAGTGAAATGTGGTGACGTGATCACTAGGGTCCTCTTCATTCTTTTCTTCGAATTTCTGAATATTCAAAGGAAGCTTGGTGGGAATGGGGAGGGGCATGTAGGATCATGAAAAACATGGTATTTCATCAACTTAGACAATTCTGGAAGTCTAAGAATGGCCATAAAAGGGAGACGGGGTTGCGACATCTGGCCCTGAGCTCCCTAGAAAGATTGTATTTGGGGAATCGCAGCCCATCCAGGGTTCTGTTAAGCACCATGGCCCTTTCCAGGATTGTAATACCCTCCTCCAGTATGATTCATAAGAGGTTGGTTGGGCACCATTCCATTAGGAATGTTTTGATGGGGGTTATAAAATCTTCCCCCAGACGAATTGGCAATGTTTTGATGGGGTTATAAAAGCTTCCCCCAGATGGAGTGGCTTCGGGTTGGGGGTTTCCCAAGGTGTGAAACTGACCTCCTCCAATGGTGAATCCAGAGGATAAAGGTGGATTAATCATGCCAAAATTTTTAGTAGGAATCGACACTGAGGATGTGAGTGTAAAGGACAAAACTTGAGCAGAAGCTTGTCTGTCAGGTTGGTTACTCCACCCATAAGTAATAGGATTAGATCCAGGGTTAAAAGAAGGAATGCCTCCCATTATATGAGTCATTTGAGGATTATGAGAGCCACCAAACAATAATGGAATATAAGGAGGGGTTGTGCCCCAAATTCCAATGCTAGCATTAGGGCCAACAGATGGGATGGAGTTTTAAAAATGCCAAGTAAAATTCAGCATACCATAGGAAAAACGACTAGAGGCGATCTGGATGGACTGAACATTATAGCCCGATGAGTGACCAAGAGACCCAAATGGGTTCGTGGCTACAGGTTGAAAAATCACTATAGGATGGGAAACAATGATGATAGTTTCCTCCGGTACTAAAACCATTGTGGGTGCAGGAGTCGAAGGGGAGCCATTAACTATAGTAGGTATGGTAGTCGAGGGGCTTCTGATATTTTGATGACTCAGTTCGGTACTCATCCTTGTAGAATCACAAGTCTGATAAGTGGAGGTGTGTGTCCCATGTTTAATAACTCTACGCCTTTTAGAAGTAAAATACTCAAAATCTTGTGGTAACTGTAACAAGCGGTGAGACCGACGGGGAAGTTGGTCCGACTCCACGATGACTTAAGACTCAAGATATAAAAAAAATTCCTAAGGCCAACTAGTATTCAAAGAGCACACCAAAAATAATCAAATGGCCAATATGCACGCAAACAGGATAAAGTGGATGAAAGGGGCCTCCCTCCCTAAAGTAGGTATGCCTCACCCAAGAGGGTCCTAAAGCTCCCTGCTAAATATTGGATCTATTAGAATCCGTTATAAGGGCCCTTGTGGGCTTAACAACCATTTGTTTAGATCCCCCCAGAGAGGTAATCCTCCATAAAGGCTGTGTGTTGTCTGACCCTTATCTGACCCAAGATACCTGGAGAATAACCCCTACAAGTAACCTATGTGGCACCTAAGTCAAGCAACTAAGCAGTCGCGGTATAACCAATGCACAGGTGAAAAGTCGTAAGTTAGTTCCATCGTATGGGCAAGGTAGAAAATCCTGAAACCTTGAAAGCACTGCCTCTCAGGGAGGTAAGGGCACTAGCAAGATCCCCATATCCAAATAGATCCCAAAAAATATATTTGACACTAAGAAGGTATCAGGGGGATATCCCTTCAACCTACCTCACGTGACCTCATTCTTAACTCTATTGTAAGCGAAGCCTCCTGATATTACCGATTAAACAATGGATTTATCCACTCCCTTAGTTAGACACATGTTGATTTAATAGCCTTGGAGAAGTTTACTCACAAAATCCTATTCCAAGGCAGTAAATCCTAAACTAGTTTGTTCACCCTAGAAGATAAAACCGTTACTAATCAATTTTAAATTTTAATGTTAATTTTAATGGCCTTGCTTACTCAAAAGGTGCGGTCGTGAAACTAGTGATGCTATGACTCAGCAAGTAAAGTAAATGAATATGAAACAATCCAAAGTCCTAACTTCAATTTCCAATAAATGATATGCTTTCTAAAAATACAATTTTCAATTCGATTCTGCAATTCTAAATAAAAATGAAATCTTTCTTTACATGCACTAAGATAAATGACAAAGACTCAAAAGATCAAAATGTCAATCAATGTTAAATGCCTAATATTTTTTTATTTTCAATGTAAGAAAAATAAAAATGCAAGGACTAAACAACAACTTGGTATAAATACTCTACATTGTATAGACAAAGACAACCCAAGTAGGATATAAAGAAGCAAAAACACCCAACCCAAGGTGCAAGGACAATCAAAATGAAAAGATGATGAAAAATGCACCACCCAAAAATTCAACCAATGATAGGTTTCATGTCAATCCATAGACACTTAACAGTCACTACAGAGACCCAACAAGACTGAGCAATCATCAAAACCTAGCCAAAAACCACCAAACCTAGAAATCAAGCAACAAAGGTTGATGTACACTACTCTTCAAGGGAAAATCATGTATGTACGTAGCTTGCAAAAGGACAACATGCATATGTACATGAATTTCAAGAAAAAACCCGCGTATATGTGTCAAAACGTAACTAGGCTAAGGAGAAGGCTAAAATACTCAGACCCAGAGTGAACATGGGATATCAGTAAATCATACGACAAGAAACTCAATATGAATGAGAGAAATAGAACGATAAAAAAACTCCAAACCCAAAAAAATAAGATTCAATCCCTAGTATGGTCGTCAATTTTGTTATGACGAAAATATCTCTATGTCTAGGGGTAAACCACAATAGACGAAAATGACTATAGAAATCAACTCTATTCTCAAGTATGTCATATAGACAAATATGATAGAAAGACAAGATAAAATGCCTACCTCGTCTTGATGTTCAATGAACTTCATCATTGAGCACTTGACCCAAAGCAATATACCTGCAACTAGTCCTCAAAAACCAAGAAACACAAACATATGGTGATAATATATGATATTATCAAATTCAATAGCATAATCCATCAACATTCATAACAAATATTCCCATGGAATAATAATTCAAATACTTGCAAGATATTAATTGGACAAGAATAGAGTATTTTTATTAATATATAATCAACAGAAGTGAATAGGATAGAGACTTTCATGTTGACACAGTTCGTAACCGAGAAACTAATTTCCTTCCAGCTGGGCCTCCACCACTTCAATCCTCCACCAAAGGAAGGCTCAATTAAGAGAGACAATGAATTTCTCAATTAGTAAGGGAAGAGATTGGGGGATGAAAAATGTGTTTATACTTAAACGACAAAGGGATCCAGACTCAATATCAAGTGAATAATTCCTCCAAAGTAACTTTGCTCTCAAAGTTGAATTCTTTCTCCTCTTTTCCATAGCTCAGATTTGGTCCATTTATAGCCTTCAAATGGAGATTGAAGGGATGAGTCCGAACATTTCCAGTATATGGAAGGCCAAGGATCATTGATCTCGTGATGTAACATGGAAACCTGACACCATTTTTCAATTTTGGGCACATTTCCTGATGTACGCAGGCTATAGCAGTGCAACCTACGTATACTCATGCTATAGCAGTGCAACTTGCATATATGCATGATGTATAGTAGGCAAGGTGTATATATGTGGAAAAATTATATTTTTATCTCTGGGATTTGTAAAAAAGGATTTTAAGTTTGCATAGGGAAATGGAAAAAAGGCCTTTTTTGCAATATTACATGGGGTGAGGAAAATATTTATATAACATTCCCCCCCTCAATCTCAAAGCATGGTTGCAACAAATATTTCCCCTCCGTAAGGGAGGATGGAAGATTGTTGTAGGTGAATCCCCCTGTGGACAAGTGGATTCCATCCTGGTTTCTAGACTCCTAAGACCAAGACAAAAAAGTGCTTAACATGGACACTGACTTCCTTTTAGATCCTATAAAGATAATGAATGAAAGAGAAGGAGAAATATATGTACCTTATTAGTGACATTTGTCGTTGCAAATTTCTGGCTGAGCTTTGATCCTGAGCTCCCTGATAGATCCTGTAAGACAAACAAAGATACAATGGAATTCCTACTCTACTGAGATTATCTCAATCATAGATCCATCTACTACAGACAAACTCATATGGAACAAGCACAAGTTTGAAAGAAATAGGCCAAGCATTGATTATTAATGAGAACGAGTAAAAGTTCTTACAATCCTTTGAATGAAGGTGCAACAACATCTTCCAGTTCTCCTTGTCCAACCCCTTTGCTCAAATAATCTCCACTGATTGCTTTGATGGCATCTCACTCATGAGATCATAAGTTTTACATATCCAATCTTTTCCATGTCAATACCTTCTTATGAGATCATAAGTTAGGTATAATTCTCAATCTCCATTGTATTATGTTAATACCACTTATAGGATGATAAGTTTGGTATCAATCTCTAGTTTCCGTTGTACCTTTCACCATGAGAAGGCCTCCTTATATAAAATTGGAGAGGTCCAACCACTTGAGATATATTTGGGATGAGTTTAGGATTCCTCTCCTTCAGTTGAGGATATCCCCTAAGATCATGCCTTGACCATCTATTCGAATCCAACTACCTTCAGGAATTGAAGGATTCTTCCCTTATTTGCCTCAACAAACCTAGAATTTGATAAAAAAAGGGTAGTTCTCTCCCAAAAGGGTGCATAGGGTGTACAATCACTCCCCCAAAGAGGCTCAGGGAGCACCATCACTCCCTAATAGTGGGTAGGGGAGCGCTCCTCTCCAAAATTCAGTTTTTGAGTGTTTCTTTCAATGGAAAAAGGCTTGTACTCCCTGTCAACTGATTTCTCTTCTTCGAAACTAGCCTTTGAGGTGTCTTAAGTGTCTTTGTGATGTCGTTAGGGACAAGACATAGGCAAGATGGAAGTATACTATTTGTGACACTTGCAACACTTTTATTTAATATGCGACACTTGTGGACAATATGTGACACTTACAACACTTGTAATGACAACAATTGTGACACTATTGAAGTGAGTAATTTTGAGGTGTAACAGATTGCCCCCAAAGTAAGAAGTTAGAAGACAATGATGACTAAATTATTTTGTAGAATTTTTCAAGCAAGGGTATGGACGAAGAGAAACTGGAAAAAGATGCACACAACCATCAAACAAATATTATGACATGTTTCAAAACCCAAGGCAGACATACCTATGCTGGAGTGATAAAGACTTTTTAGGTATGGCCGCCATAAAATACACTGTGGATCCATAATTATATTGAAAAAATGGTATAGCCACTGTAGATACAATGTGGATATATACCTCTATGACCTGAACTAATCGTAGCCACAAAGAATACACAATGGATCTATGAGATGACAAGACATAGCCACGACCAATAGAAAGTGGATCTATGTAACAGTATATGTGTCATATTTCAAGAGAAATACTTCGCAACTTGGGAAAAGTACATATAAGAGTGATGAATCAACCCAGGGTCTTCTTTCCAATACTGATGTAGTATGAATCTAACCATGTGAATAGATGTCCTAATGTCGAACATGGTAGAAACTACTTGATTACCGGTCAATGATGTAAACCGTTAACAAGCGCGAGGGAAATCACCATTGATGTCAATGATTCCCAAGGTAATCTAGTACATTTGGATGAATTTGAATAGATGAGCTGAATTCAAACATTCTTGGAATCATACGATCAGAGGTTAATGATGTAAACCCAATGTTGGACACGAGGAGACCTACCATTGAGGCATGTAGGTTCCAAGGTACTAACTGGTTTCTAAGTCTACATCCCTGGATAATGTGTTGAAGTCGACATGAATAGACTCATAGAAGGAGGGCCTTGATGTATCCCACATCAATGACATGAAACAGACACAAAGATGCAATTGGTATATTGAATGAACATGGACTAACACGGGTATTAAAACATGATATTTGTGATGGCTGACTCTCGAGGCAGATACTTCCCTTGAACACTAAGGCACATCAGCAAAAACTTGACATGGACCAAAATTTGATGATGTAGTGGATGTTGTGACTTTCATCAGGTGACCCAAAGGAGTAAAATAATCTCAGAGGATTGGCTCAGTGTAGAGGTTCAATGGATTAAAATGTGTGCAAAGACAAAGTGCCATGTTCAAGGGCGACTGTAAGAATTATTGGTAGTGTTCTCAAAAACTGTTCGGCTTGCTTCTTTCAATTTTTCCCCCATCCAGATAGATGAGTACTTATTTTTAATATAACGAGCTTGAGGAGGGTAACACATGCTCAATATGAATCACCTTCGGTAAGTCCTTCTTCCTTTGTTTAACGAAATGGAAGAAGTAAGGGTTTGATCCCATATAGGCCCTTCAATGTATGATTGTTTAACGAGTCTAGAGAAGGTAAACTTAGTGGTTTTTCATATTTAGAGAGTCTAAAAATAACTTAAAGATGAATCCAATTTTGTCCTTTTTCGTAATGTTAGTCTCACGAGGCCAAAAAGGAGATAAATTATCACTCGAAAGACACCCTTTCAAACCTTTTAACGAGTGGGAAAGGAAGAAAGATCACTCGGCAATCTTTTCATGTTTAGAGAGTCTGAAAAGAGCTCAAAGAAGACTCCAAGGGTTCCTTTTTCGTTTATCCATGCGAGTCCGAAAAAGTGATAAAAGTTTGCCCAGATGCATTCTCATGTATTTACGAGAACGAGAACGAACAAAGACTAAGCTTGGTATGCCCCCAGATTGAAAGCTAGTGGATTAACTCCAAAATGAACATCAAAGGCTGGAGACATGCCCTCAAAGATTCAATTCATTCACTGACTGTGAGGTTGTCACCAATTTCTCTACTATAAGGATAAAAAGGATAAGGGTGGATGAAATGAAGGTTCAAGAGAGGTGACTGTTTCATTTTGTAATGAGCTTGACATAGGAAAATAACTATGCTTGGGGTTTCGAGTTTAATCTCTAGATTGTTGTTTCATTTTTTAACGAGCTTGCTAAAGAGAGGAAAACTATGCTCAAAGATTTTATTTCATTTTTTAACAAGCTTGCTACAGAGAAGAAAAACTATGCTCGTGGACTCTTCTTGATCATGGCTTCCAAGAAAATAACGCTCTAGAAGGACACCACGCCAAGGGACAAAACTCGGTCATGGATTCTAATATATCTTCACTGGATGGAAGAAAATCACTCTGGAAGGAACACATGTCGAGCGTCGTGAAAGGGTTAAGGAGATCAAGCTCCAATAGTCCTATCAAAGAGATCACCATGTCAACGACCGGATCCAAGTTGTCATAATTTGAAGGCATCGAAGACGATGGAAAATTAACAGCAAGAGGGGAGATAGAGTGTATATCTGCCTGAATTTCTTCACGAGGGGGAAAAAAAGAGGATCGATGATGGTTATCATCCCGAGATAGCTTTTCAATGCTCAACATTTCCTTAATAGATTCATCAAAAGGAAAAATTGGGGAAATGTAGTCGATCACAGACGATAAGGAACTTAACCGTGATGGCATCGAGTAACTGTCGGGTGCCAATAGATGTTGTTCATCCAACAAGGGAGAAGCGGATTGGATAGAAACGTATGATGTTTCAGCTAGACTAAGTGGAACGGTGTCACCTAGTGCATTGAATTCCAACAGACTAGGTACAATCCAAGGGTCAGATGATTCTAAATATTGATAAGCCGTAGTCGAAATCATATCAATGGTGGAAATATGATCTGCAGTCGGTGGAAGTGGTGTAGGGAAGGTACCCATGAGGACAGAGTATTTCAATAAACCAACACCAATGCTTTCATACGTGATCTTATGGTCTCCCAAGAAAGGAATATTGTTGGTAGTGGAAGCACGAGCAACAGTCGTGTAGAAATCTAACTGAACAATAGTGACAATTTTTCCCTGATGAGGAAATTATACACATCGAAAGATTGATGAGGCAACAAAAGTCATAGCATAAAACCAACTTCTTCCAAGTAACAAGTTGTAATCGAGGGGAGCATCGACCACCTTGACATCAAAAGTGATAGTTTTTCCACCCAATTGGATGGCCAGGGACTGTAAAAGCCCATGGGGATGGAAACCTTTCCCATCGAAGGCATGTAAAATTGTTGGGGATTTGCTAAGTGTGGGTGACTTTAAACCTTTCCAACATGCTAAAGACATGCACAAGTTTAGGCTCCCTCATCCAGAATAGTTCGGTGGATTTGTTGATTGTGAACAACAACATCAACTTGGAAAGAAAGTTGGTGGGAGAGTCGAGATGCATAATTTTCTAGGTTAAACATGATATGGTTGAATGACTCAGGATCAACAACACCAATAGAGGCCAAGAGTGTTCTACGTTGGCTAGGTAAGTGTTGTATAACTTCTAATGCAAACATAGTAAATGGCGCTTGAGCCAAATCTTCAACAATGTTGTATTTCTAGGCGACACGTTAACTAGGATTAAAGGTATATTTATGGATAGTTCTCTTAGGAGGGTGTAAGATAGAGTTGAATGTAGTTTTCTCAATATGAAGTGGTCCAGACGGAAGATTAACCGATGGAGGAATAACGGAGGATGGTGATGGATCTGGTAAAGTATCAGTATCGTTAGTGACCTTTCCTTTGTGAGGGTTACCTAGTGTGTCGTATTTCTTAGAGCGAGTGTTCAAATTAATCCCATTAAACATATAAATATGTGCACTTGTAGAGGCCTCATCATGAGGATGGCTATAACTGCCCCCAGGAGAGGGGGTTTGAGCAACCATGGATTACTGTTGTGGAAAAGGATGAGTAAGCACATCGGGTTGTGAATTTCCCTAGAAAATTTTGTCCATTTCATTGCGATGTGGACAGTCTCGAGTGTAGTGATCATCACCACAAATGATACATGTTAATTTCAGTTTCCATCGTGGTTTCTTTTCGGCAGCAGGTGTTTGAGCTTGATTTTTTGGTTGTTCATTGTTATTAGTATTTTTTGATATGTTTTTTTTCTTCTTCTTACATCTAGATTGTTGTGAAGGGGCATATTGAACTGCATTCACCTCAGAGATCTGAGTTTAGGGGAAGGTAGAGGAGATTTTGGTCAATTGGGAAGTAGATTGAGTTTTGACGGAACCGATAACACCATCTACATGAGATGAGGATAACGGCTTGGATGGATCAATATTAGCTCGAGAAACATTCGGAAAAAAATCATACAAAGTATCAGATTGGGAATAAACCAAATATAAGTACTGAGCCCGAGCAATGGTTTCTTCCTTAGTGACTACGCCACCCATAGTGACATCGCGAGAGATCGAGTGTAAAAGTGATTTAGTAAACCATTATGTCAATAATATGTCAGGAATGATTACCTTGATCATTCTTCGTCATCGTCTCCACTCATGAATATGGTCAGAGATATGCACAGAGTCAGTTTGACGAAGGGAGGTCAAGAGTTCAATACCCCTCTTGTAGCGAATAGGTAGTTGAAAGTGCATGAGGAAAGACATGGAAAGGGAATTGAAATCATGAAAAGAAGCACATGGTAGTTCAATATACCACTTTGTTGCAGAGCCAGTAAGTGTTCGCTGGAAAAGACGCAAACGTATAGAATCATCCATGAGTGAGTTTGATGAACACCACAAATGGAAATTCATAACATGGTTGTTTGGATATTCGCCATATTTTCTGTCAAATTTCAGAATATCAGAAGGAAGTTTAGCTGGAATAACTGGAAAAACCGTTGAATGAAAAATAGGATCATTAGTTAACCCAGACAAGCCTAGGAGGTCCATAATCGCAAGGAAAGGTAGTTGTTGGTTAATTTACGGATGATACTAGTGTGGCATAGGAACACCAATAGGACCATAAACTGGGTTAGGTGGATAGTTGTAACCAATAGATCCTCCTACATATGGTTGTTGTTGACCGGGATAAATAGGATTTGATGATGGATGAGAAACATTTGCATAATCCAATGGGTTATGAGCATTATAAGTCGGCTGATTTGTTTGCCCAGAAAGAGGATGAACATTGTGCCCTTGAGGAGGGTAAGGAGTAGATTCCAGAGGTGGATACACATTAGACCCATGGGGAGGATAAGGTTGTTGTCCTTGAGGACTCCAGGTGGTGTTTGGGATGCCGCCTGGATAAGGTTGTCCATAAGACGATCAGGAAGGAACATGATTTGATACTCCTCCTTGTGGGTTATGTTGTAAGTGCCCCCCAACATGGGGTTGGGTAAATTCTCCTTCGGAAGATACTCCCTAGGATTGTGAAGGGTTTCCAGTAGATGAAGGTTTCCCCCTGCTAGCGGTGGATTAACAACCGAGGTATGAATGGAAAAGGGAGGTTTCCCTCTAGGAAGAACATGAAAAGGGGGTTGTCCCCTGGGAGGTAGGGATGATTTTAGGGGCTAAAGTTCGCTCATTGGCTAATTTTCCATGTTTTTTCCAAAAAAAAGATTCGTTATTCTAAAAACGATTCGCCCAAATTCTATAGGATAAAATCATTTTACCCTAACAATCGCCAAAATTTTAAACAAACTATACAAAATCCTTTAAATTTGAATGTTTTTACAAAAATATAGCCAAACATTTATAGTTGGAATATGAAGGATTAGTAAAATTCACCTAGGTTTCTACATTTTAAATTAAATTTTCATCCTTAAAATCATCCCTACTGGGAGGGGTAGGCCGACCATAGGATGGTGGTATTCTAGGAGGGACAGTTTCGCTAGATCGTGGTTTCCCTCTAGTCGGTTGTATTTGGTTGGAAAGGGTCTGCATTCTTGGGTGAAAAGATGTCCCAACAGAATCGTGCAGAACATGTGGAGCTATAGAGTGAAATTTCGTAAAAGTGGGGATAGGGATCGAAGTTCCTTGGGAATGAGTAGAGGTGATGAGTCTAGCATTAGGATAGACTTGTGTTGATGCAAAAGTAGGGTTAATGACCTAATCGATGGGGTGATTCATAGTTTGACCAGATGGTCCACTCTCAATAGGAGGGTCATGAGGATTAAAGGACTCAAAATTCTCATAGAGATTGCGTCTTGATGAAGTCCTCCATACAGAACGAGAAGGTGTTGGATTTGTATATACTGCAGTGGTAAGATGAACATGAGTCATATACTCATCACCGAAGGCTGGTTCTATGGATTCCATATATGTCTCGGTAAAATCTCTCATAGGTAACTGTGGGACCTCTTCGTCTATGACATTCCCAAGGGAGTATAAAAGAAGCAAAAGTGGTTTGAGAGGGGTTACCGACACAGATGTAGTGTGAGGAGTGGGATTCTCAATCGTAACCAAAGTGCTTTCTGAGTTATCTAATGAAGGAGCAACAACATTCCCAATCTCAAATTGATTTTCTACCTCTCCACGGTAGTTGTCTTCTGGAGGGTTAGGAGGTAAGGGTTGGTAGCCTTCGGGAGGCATCCCTTGCATCCTACATGATCAACTATCATCTAGAGGCTCAATTTTGGAGAATAATAGTACACGCTGAAAATCTGGGGCCAACTAACAAAAACAAACAACATATGGTAGTAAAATATAGGAATCAAAACCAAGCAAACAAAACTTCTCTTTATTATCGTACTAGTTGGTGATGAAATCCAACGTCGCGTGATCAAATCTAGAAGGGGCTAGGATATGGTGGAACACTTACAATGGTGACCTTCTTAATGGACTTTCACCTTGGTGCAAGATTCCACATAGTAATTGTAGATTTACCCTCCAAGGAGCCTGAGTGAGTTTGACCAATGTTTGTCCCAGGTACAGTGAGACTTCCCTTCACTATCACCTCATGTAAGTACCTAAGGATTATGGCAACTATGAACACCAACTCGCAGTCATCCCCTGGGTGGGTACAATCGACAATCTGATATGAACATATGGGTAGGATAACAAGTCTGAAATAAACTCGAGAGGCTCCCACACATAATCGTGGGTATACCTTCAAGTGACGCCCAATATACGATCTAACCACTACAAAAAGTTGAACCACAGAGGGATAATCTTCGTAAATCACTCGAATGCGACCTCGTGTGTAACCCTTGTGTGAGATGGGGATCCCAGAAATCCTATACGTCAATTGGATTTGACTCTCCCTATCTCAGGATGCTAATGTTCATTTTGAAAACTTTGGAGAGTTATACTCATAGCCTAATCCAAAGTGCCAATCCTAGTCTAATGTTGGTGGAAGATGCTAAAAACAAAAATGTTCTAGATACTTTTTTAATTAGCGTTGATTTTATGGTTGTTCTTTACTCAAAGGGTGTATGACAATGAAATTTATGGTATGATGACTCAATTCCCAAAAATGCACAAGAAGATGATAAGCAATCGTTTATGTCAATGAATGGCTATTTAAGGGAAAGAGATAAAGTTGTTTTCACTATCAAACACTAATATGCAATGTCCTCAATCAATTTGTTTCTCACTCAAATCTGATGCAATGATAAAAAATTTAGAAATGCCTTCTAATATCCAAACCAATCACTAAAATATGTCCTTTTTCTTGTATGTGAATGATAATGAGATGAAAGACTTCTAAATTTCAATCAGACTTCAAGATTAAACCATCAGAATCAAACTTCACACAAAACAAAAAATACACTCTCGTCGTGAAATAGACAAGAAGGACAAAGATAACCAAATTGTAAACAAGAACCAAAAACCTCAAACAAAAGATAAATGATGGAAAGTTGACCTCAAAGATCAAATGAAAATTTCACAGACCTTTGGATTTCCTCACAAAAGTTTTCACTCAGTCAGATAAAGGAGAAGAAAACAACAAGTTAACTCTAAGTCAACAAAGACAAAGAGTGGCTTCAAGGCAAGGAAAGAAGATGTCAAAATCCCAAACAAAAGAGGATGAATTCTCATAAATAATGGTGTTTGAAAGCCAATATCAAGATGGACAAAGAGTATGAGACCTTGAGCAAAAGAAAAAACCAAGAAATAGCTTCGGAAGATGAAAATTCTGGAAAATTTCTCACAAAAATGGTGTAGTGCTCTGGTGTAAGGGGCACCAGAGCGTTCCAGCACTCTATGTAAGGCTAAAGGGGAGTTCTAGCACTTTGACAACAACAGGAGGGGAGCGCTCTACTCCAAAAATTCAGAAGAAAGACCAGAAACTCAAAAAATGAAGGAAATTCAGTCAATCAGGGTGATCCTGATGACATAAAGAGGCAATCAAACAAATATAAGAATCAAAAAGACATTGTGGAGAAGATAAAATCAGTGGGCAAAGGGAAAAAACAAGATCTAGGAATGGAAACAAAAATCAGAGCTCCTCCCCAGTGGAGTCGCCAATTTTTGTTGTAGGTGAATCCCCCTGCAGACAAGTGGATTCCCTCTTGGTCTCTAGACTCCTAATACCAAGACAGAAAAGTTCTTAACATGGAAACTGAATTCCTTTTATATCCTATCAAGCTAATGACTAAAAGATAAGGAGAAATATATATATCTTATTAGCGACGTTTTCCCTTGCAAAGTCCTGGCTGAGCTTCGATCCTGAGCTCCATGATAGATCATGTAAGACAAACAAGGATACAATGGACTTCCTACTCTACTAAGATTAGATCAATCATATATCCATCTACTACAGAAAAACTCATATGGAACAAGAACAAGTTTGAAAGAAACAGGCCAAGCATTGATTATTAATGAGAACAAGTAAAAGTACTTACAATCCTTTGAATGAAGCTGCAACAGCTTCTTCTAGTTCTCCTTGTCCAACCCCTTTGCTCAAATAATCTCCACTGATTTCTTTGATGGAATCTAACTCATGAGATCATAAGTTTCACATCTCCAATCTTTTCCATGTCAATACCTTCTTATGACATCATAAGTTAGGTATAATTCTCAATCTCCATTGTATTCTGTCAATACCACTTATAGGATCATAAGTTTGGTATCAATCTCTAGTCTCCATTATACCTTTCACCATGAGAAGGACTCCTTATATAACCTTGGATAGGTCCAACCACTTGAGAGATCTTTGGGATGAGTTGAGGATTCCTCTCCTTCAGTTGAGGATCTCCCCTAAGATCATGCCTTGACCATCTATTCGAATCCAACTACCTTTAGGAATTGAGGGATTCTTCCCTTATTTGCCTCAACAAACCCATAATTTGCTAAAAAAAGAGTAGAGCTCCCCCAAAAGGGTGCACAGGGCACTCAAGCACTCCCCCAAAAAGGCCCAGGGAGTGCCAACACTCCCTGACAGTGGGTAGGGGAGCGCTCCTCTCCAAAATTCAGTTTTTGAGTGTTTCTTTCATTGGAAAAAGGTTTGTTCTCCCTGTCAACCAATTTCTCTTCTTCCAAACTAGCCTTTGAGGTGTCTTAAGTGTCTTTGTGATGTCATTAGGGGCACGACATAGGAAATATGGTAGTATACTATTTGTGACACTTGCAACACTTTTAGTTAAGATGTGACACTTGCAGACAAGATGCGACACTTGCAACACTTGTAATGACGACACTTGCGACACTATTGAAGTGAGTAATTTTGAGGTGTAACACAGGTACCCCTCACCATGAGGGGTATTCCTTGAATGATACCATTCTATGTGTGGCCAAATGGTTAATTTGCAGACACAAGACAAAAACTATGACATTTCCAAGCCTTCCCATGCTACGCTAGAAGCAATATCTTCTTTTATGCCTAGTGGCCCTCTTCAGATTGAGAAGCCATAATTTGATGCACCACTTTTTCCCCTGAAGGGAATTTTTGGATGTACGATGCATAATCCCTACACACAAGACTCCCACAAATATAGTATTGTGGAATACTTGGCATAATCATCATCATCATCATAATCATCATCCATGGTTCCCCTCATAGTTGTTAATGGTATGCATCAATGACCAGTAATCATATGGTTTATATCATGATTGACATCAGCTCATCTATTCACATATTGTAGATTTGTACCATTGGGGTTTAGGACAAAGACCTTGTGTCATGGGCCACATCATTCATTTACACCACCTCATCCCAAGTTGTGATGGATTATACCACTTTTCTATCGGTACTTTAAATACTTCATGGACACTCTCCTAAATACTCATTATATTCCTGACATCTATATGTTGTTTCATATATCCACATTGTATTTTATGGTGGCTATGATTTTTTTCATGATGTATATATTCATTCTATTGTCTTCTGGCTATGGTCTTATTGATTACATGGATCCATTGTGTATTCTTCTATGGCCATGGTCTAGCATTTCATTTCATGGATCCACAATGTATTGTTTGGTGGCCATGCCCATTCAGAGTCTAAGTATTTCTACCTATGTGATGGTCTATATATTCTCTCATACTTGGTTTTTTATTACAGGACTTATTTGACATCAAAATCTACTTTTCTCTCTCCTCATATTTCCTCACTTGGACGTTATTTTATTGTAATTTGTTTCAACCATCCATTCTTTTCCTCACCGCACACATTAGGGGGCATCTATTATATCCTTAATTTCCACCATGCAAGCCAGAGGGGATTTCACAAGAAGATGAAAGCCTAAACACATGATTTTCCTAACATTTAGGGCCTCTTTTAGGGATGTCATGGGACACATAGGTGAAATCACGTTACTATAATTGCTAGACATCAATAGTTCAACAAGCGACTATCTGTCAAACATTCTATATGCATGGAGTTACAAGGTGATAAGTGAGGGATGAGTTGTATCTTCATGTCAAGGGCCTAGAAATTCACATCATTCGAGTCTCTAGTGGTCTCTATAAGATCTAGAAGCTCTCCCAAGCCTCCTCCAAAGAACAATAAAACAAAGGAAAGTCTTGGGAAATAGGAGGAGTAATCAAGAGTATTGTTATGATTTCCATTTGAAGAGGATATCATCCTATCCATCACATATAGAAATTAGAGTTCCTAGTATGATCAATAAGTTGAGGAGCAAGATAAAGGAGAAAGGATTCAAGGGATATTTTCATATACATTCAAAGGTATGAGAATTTGATGTAATTTTCTTATCATAATATAATATATCAGTGGTTTTCCACTAATATATTTATATATCATAGGAAAATTTTTGGAGACGATTAATTTCATTATAGATCATATTAGATACAAGTAGATATAGGATTCTATCACCAAGTAGAGAGGTAGAAGAGCATTATTTGTATTTGGTGTACATAAAGAATATTGTGGAGATTGGAGCTGGATCTTCATATCTACATCAGCCAGAATATGCAAAGGACAACCTATAGTTTAAGGTATTCCATCTCTACCACTCCTTAGGTTCATTCTGAATTTGCTTTCTTGACTCTAGGAAAACCATATGAGTATAGCCCCCTTTCAATAGGCAAATCCTAGGGAGATCCTGTTGTTTATTCAGTGATATTCTTCTGAGATTTTGTCCTATAAAACACATGGAGTATGCTTTAGTTTCTCATGAGAAACATTCCAAACTTAATGCCAATTAAAGTGAAAGAGGAAATTACTATTGTCCCACTGCAAGAATATAATGAAACATGGGTAAATAAAGTGATGGATATTATAACCAAAGTTTCCTATATTCATCAACCATGTTATAAAATGTTTTAAGTCCCAAAATTCGTTATGATCATTAGGGTTTTTTTATCATGAAGATATTATAAAATTTGGTCATTTGAAGAAGAAAGGGTTTAAATTTATAACATCTTACCTCTACTTTTTGTGAGTACATAATTCCAATCTTTCCCCTTCTCTATTATTATTCCCATTCAATTATTCTTCTCACCTTTTTTCTCCATAATATAGTGTCATTGACGATGAATTTTGAATATTTTCTATCATTTATTCCGTTGGGTATTTATATTTACTTTCCAATAGAACCACATCCTATCTTGTAAAATGTGAAAATTGAAATAGAAAATGGGGGTTGAATCCAGATAGGGATTTAAAAGATGGCAGGCATGAAATGATTGAAAGATGTTTGACAACCTAATTTAGAAATTGCTTCATTCAATTTTTTTTTTGACAAAGATTGGGATGTAGTAGAAACTTGTTTAGTTGATAAAACCTCCAGATAAATTCATAGAAAATAGTTATTACGCTTTCATAGAAATACAGGTGAGCTCCAAAAATAGGAATTTGGTCTTGCAGAAGTTATCATTCCATGTACTTTATGTTTCCTATAATTTGTTAAGATGTGTGATGAGTGTTATGATTCTCAAAGTTGAGTTTAAAAGACAAAAGTGGATAGAATGAACTCTTTTCTATTTATGAGGTATCTTTTTATGAGATGTTAACATTACCAGTAGGTAGTATAAAATTGATGAAGAATAAATGGGAAACTTATTTAATTCCCTGGAAATAGAACATAAGAAAGCCTTTCTTACAGGGTTATTACCAGAAAATAAAGATATACCAAACCTAAATTTTCCATTAGATACTTATTCAAAGGATCAATGAAATATATAATCTCAATGGTGTGAATATTGTTGGGTTATGAAAATGATAGTCTTTTGGAGGAAAAAGAATCCTAGGGTTTGTGTATAAGTTAACATAGTCTATCAAGTTCAATTACGTTGGTTTTTTATCTGATATTGTTCATGAGAAGCTGATTCTTTTTGAAAAAATGGAAAGTTTTAGGAATCAATTTGTTGGCACCAAAATTTTTGGTTGGATATCAAGGGTGTGCACAAACAAAGTTGTATGCACCTATTCTATTTTCCCATGCACTCAAGCAGCTACGCGATGGGTGATAGGGGGCATTCATGCCATATCATTTTTTTTCTAATGCACACCAGTTCAAGTTCTACCAATGTGCGTCGATATGAATTTTGTGATGCACACTAGGAATTAAGAGGACGCCACATGCACATTGGATTCAAGAAAATAATATTTGGGAAATATTCCCAAATGATTAATTTAGGCAGTACGAGAGATCGTGGAGTAGAAAGGAGATGAATTGGAAAATTCGTTAATAATTCCATGATTCTAAAGAGGCTATGTGGAATGCATGTGGGTGATAAAAGAGTGTGACATTGGAAGTCAAAGGAGAAAGTGGGATAGAACTAAAAGTGACAAAGTGTGACATAGAAGAAGAAGATAAAATGGAGCAACGACGATAGAAAGAGAGTTGTTGTTATGGTTATGGTTGTTGTTGTTAGTCATTTTAGAGATCCTACGAGTTAGCAAGCATGGGTTGTTTTCAATGTCTTTGACCTTGCTCTGAGCCTATATTTTGTAATGTCTATGGTTGTGACTCTGGGTCTATAATATTTTCATACTTTCAATAAAGTGCATGGCGCTATGAAATGTAATACTGAGAGAATATATAAGAGATAAGATCTCTTTTGTTGTCAATAGATGAATTGCTTAATGTATATGTTTGAATGGTTAACTGAAGATAATAAATATGGAGCTATTTTTTCTTTATGATGTATTTATCATGTGTCAATTAAATTTATGTGTTATTAGTATATATTGTTAGTCGTTGAATAGTTTTCAATGAATTGTATGGATTCAAACTTGGATGGATTCCTATGTAGTTAGTCCTTCATCACTGACACAAGACCAGATGGTCTCTATGATTCTCATGGCATCTTGGGATATATCTTCTTTCATCTTTGCATAAGGATTAATATTTCAATTCCTTGGGTCTTTTGTTGGTAAAATTTGGACGAACCTTGGGTCTTCAACTCCCAAATGTTAAAAAGGATTCCCGCAAGCATAGAATGACCCAACAAATGGTTCTATTGCTAGGACTTGAAGGCTTTTTATTGAATGATGAAGGAAAATAATGAGGTGGTATCCATCTCAAGAATAAATTCAATATTGATTGAATGCAAAGGAGTATGATTTCACTCGTTGGGAAACTTGATTTTTGAATACCAATGTGAAGCAATGGAAGGATGGGTATCTCTACACCGATATGCATGGAATTTTCTTTGTTGAATTTTCCTGTCTATTGTATGAATGGTTGAAAAGGTAGAATACTAATAATGCTTGTTTTATGCCATAAAAACCATTTGTTTGGGATCAATTCATGATTGATAGGATGAAGAAATTAGATAACAATTTGACTCGAGCCATTAATTTATGGTTTGCTTGAGTGAAGGAAGTGTATAGAATTTAATTTTCTATTGAGTACACTAATTCTTTTAGTGAGGATCAAATAAAATTCATGGAAGGTCCTAGGAAAATGTTGCTAGAAGAAATCATAATCTAGATAAAGATGATGTTTATGGAGAAGGGGCTTATGTGCATGGATCCTGACAGGGTGGTTGAGTAAAAACCCTTAGATCTAGGGGTTGGGGAGTGAAAATACAGGGAAAATTTGAGAGAGGAGATGGATACATTGAGAAGGATCCAAAAGTTGTTAAAATGAGGTGAGGATTAGGATGGACCTAGAAGAGAAGAGAAGAGACAGAACTAAAATATACAGAAGAAGAGTTGAGTCAAGGAGGAGAGTGGAACATAGAATAAGAAATAATATAGAAATGGGTGGTTGGTAAGGGGTCGGTCCCATGATGAAGAGGAATGAGACCAAACCAAGAGAAAGTGTAGAAGAGTGTGTTGTGTCAGAGAGAAGCACATATGTGTAACGACCCTTGATTATTAATTATAATTAATTAATAATATAATCCTAAAAATTGTTTCTTATATAATATTAACTAAATTATTTATCATTAATTAATTGTTCCTAATTGTCAAT
>JZKD02S2289537.1:726949-744568 GCA_000966675.3 Picea glauca
TACACAGTGCACTGGGGGTTGTTGGGGGTTTTGGGCTCGGAGGGCTAGGATATCCGTTGATATCCTAGGGCTAGGATATCTGTTGATATCCTAGGGCTAGGAGCTAACTAGTCGGCAGGGAGGTTGGTTTTGGGTTGTGTTCTAAAGGAGCGGGAAGGAAGCAAGTGGTGATAAAATAGTAGCATCAGGTTCAGGTAAGAATTATGCATTTTTTGGAATTAATTTGTTATTAAATCTTATTATATTGACGAAAATTGCATGCAAATGAGTTAAATTAGTAAAATTTCTTGAATATTATGGAAGTTACTATTATTTCATTACTGTGTTATGAAATTAGTTAGTTATCAAAATAAATTGATGTAAAATTTAATTCGGCTATCACAATATGAGTATAGGCTGGTGAAAATAAATGGTGTTTAGAGTAGGGTATGTAGTGGAGATACTAGTTGTAGTGATATTAGGTGCCTAGAATACAAATTCCAAACCCCTTGGTTGTTGTAGAATGCCACAAATTCAGAGGAAGATGAGGCATATAATAGAGGTGTAAAGGTAAGAGAGGAAAATGAAGGATCCCCAAGTGGTGGGGGAGAATAGTTAGCGATAGGATATGGTCTTGCATGACTATAGGTAGGAAAATATTTGGGTTTCCTCACAAGAAATTTTACAAGAAGATGGATTTACCCCCCCTTTGAACCACCCTCCTTACACATTTTTAGCTAAGGAGAGAAAACAACAAACAACAAACAACAAACAACAAACAACAAAATGATTGGATTAGAAGAAAAAATAGGAGAATAAATAAGAGAAGCAACAAGTGAAGAAGAAGATGAAGTTGGTGCTACTTCGCCAAGAAGAGTATCAATAAAAAGATCCCTGACACCCAACAATCAGTTCATAGGACCTAGTTCGAGATTGAGGATGGAGAATTAGGATAGTACTCTGAGATTACCCATGTTCCATGGGACATGTAGAGATCATGCAGAGAAAACTTGGTTCACATGTGAGGTGATATGTCTGTGATGAGGATCACATATGAGGCATTGAAGATTGTGCAGCTGGAGACAACCTTCAGGGATAGAGCCCTCACATGGCTCATGAAGTAAAAAAAAAATGCATCAGTGTGACAGATGAGGTCCTTGACAGAGATTAAGAGGGAACTTCTTAAGGAATTCTAGAAACCTAATTCAAAATCTCAATGCATTACAACGATTAAGGAGATTAAATAGAAACTAGGAGAAACTGTGTGGGATTATGACCAACGGTTCAACATTTTACTGGATAGGTTGACATTCTAGATAATGACGTATACCATAGAGAATGGTTCATTGCAGGGTTTCTTCCCCATATCAGAGCCTCACTTACACTACATAAGGTGACTACTCAAGAAAAAATAGTGGAGTTTGCAATGCACCTAGAGACTAAATAAGGAGGAGGAGAGACATTGATAGGTTTGGCACATGCATTGTCTCAGATGGCCAGCCTGATGATGCAATTGTAGGATATGGAAGAGGAAAACATTGTGCACAAGCATGTATGGTGCACAAATTGCAGGTCAAAGGGGCATCATAGAGATGAATTTATTACACTTGGAAATTATATGGCAATGGGTGCAATGAATCCATTTCTAGCTAGACCTCAGATAAAGTGGTGTGAAATTTGCAAGAAGTATAACACCCCAGTACCCAACACTAGAGAAATATCATATTACACATCATACTCCATTCCATGAATTCTGCAAGTTTATGGGACACGTTCTAAACAATTTCTTATCCCTCCAACTGGTGCAAGACCATACCCATGATGTATTCTGGGTTCAAGAGGAATACAAAGGTGGTGACTATGGTAGTGTCGAGAGAAGGGGATATCAAGGAGGTCCTAGAGGTGGATATGGATGTGGTCATGGATGAGGATATGGAGGAGGGGGAGGTATACCCCCCACTTTATTTAACTCTGGCTAGATTTTCCATGTGTAAATATTTTGTACCAAACCGCTTTCCCTACATGGGTACTACTATAGCCTCGAGCACATTACAGAGGATTGTTTGAAATTATTGAAGAAGTGGGAAGAGAAAAAGGAACATTGTGACATGGTGAATGTAGAGTTGTGCAGGAATCATAAAAGAATGATGAATTTTATGTGTGGATGTTAAACTGAGGTAGAGTAAATATAGGGATGTGTTGATACTGAGAGGGGGGTGAATCAATATCAAGTACAATTTAAAAACCTTTTCAAATTGTACTTAAACGATTCAATTATATCCAATGAGAAATGAACAATAGTATAAGAGTTACACCAATACACCACAATACACCATGCACAATATATGATAAATAATCAATAGTTATTGTTCAAGGGAAGTAATGACTTCCACAGGTATCTACAACTTCCAAATATAAAGGGAAGGATAAACCTCCAAGAGGAATATAAAATCCTCTAATATCAATAGAGGTTTGACCTCTCCATCCTTTCCCCTTCCTTCCACCCAAAAATATATGAGAGATAATAAAACTTTACATTAAATCAACACCATCAACCAACCTTCACATAGAGCCTGATAATGCTTCCTGAGACTTCTTCAAATTCTATAATTATTCAATTCTTGGAGTACTCTAATCCTATAGATAATATTACTCAATATATTCACTGAAACTCCTCCAATTTTCACTCCTTGAATCCTCCCCAAAAAGAAGTTATAGAAAGAATGGTAGACTTTATTGAATTCTGGTTTATTCAGGAGAGAGAACTTGTAAAGAATGCTCCATGCTCAATATTTAACACTAGATTTGGAAAATTTCACACAATAAACTAAAGTCTGTACTATTTCCAATTAAATTGGTCTCACTTCATTTGGATTCTCTATGAATAAGTTATGATTGTTTTACCCGTAACACTTGTTTATGACTAGCTTCGGGACTCATCAAAAACCCTATCTTCCATGGAGTGTATCTCCATAATTATAGAGAATCAAGATCTGAAACTTTTACCACATGTACCTTGATATGTCTTATCAATACCATATGAATTTCACCATTTGATTCGTTCTAGAAACAAAGTTATAGCTAAAATGGTAAGATGACCTGTAAATAACATACCTTAGAACACATCACCAAAAGACTTCATCCTCCCTTGAAATCCGACCTTCTTTAATTTTGAATTCCTCTGAAATTCGAATTGTGTATTAAATGAATGTATAATGATATTTATTTATACCATTTATGTCGCTTCCTTTTAAAATTAGGGCCAACCTGACACTTTTTTATTTTGTAATTCTTTTCTTTAATTATCTTCAGGGCCTACATGTACTTCTTCCATTCACTTTGTCATCTTCAAAAATTCATTTCTCCTCAAACATGAGGATCCACGTGACATGCCACATACCACCAGAAATAACATGATGTATACTATCCATCCATGGGTGTTGTATCTCCATGTGCATTGTCCTTCATGTCCAAATACTTTCATCAATCTTGTGGTCCAAAACCAATGACTAGGGTTGACATCAATGACAACAACCAATCATCCAACATGATGGACTTTGAGCCTAGTGAAATATTGGGTCAAAGGTTGGAGGGGAAGATAACAAAGGTAGTGCATCCCCCTCCTAAGTTTGATGTTGGTAAGATAAATTAATTTATGCACAATGTGTAGAGGGCCATAAAGGAAGAAATATCATGAGAAGATTTGTAGTGTGTGACACAAAGATCAATTGAAGAGGCCCAGATTTGTGAGGAACTACATCGAGTGACAATGGTTAGTGGACGAGGCTTTCACCCATGAAGAATCACAGTGTGCCATAGATAGGTCTTTGGGGGGAGATCATGTGTGTGAGGAAATACAACATGTGACACTGAGTTCGTTGGAAGAAGGGCATAGATAAGAGGAGTTGTGACACGTGAAACAAAGGTAAATAGAGGAACAAGTACATGAAGAGTTTAAGTACATGATGAAAGATGAATCATTGTGTGACTTGGGTCGAAAAACATAAATTGAGGAACAAGTAAGTAACTTCTTTTGTTGTTTATTAACATTGTTATGTGATCCTAATGTTGCATGAAAGTTGACATAGATGTTAGAAACCTGCATGGGGGAAGCAAGAACAAATAGAGCTATATCATCCCCCCTACCAAAAAGGGATGTATGCCAAGTCAGTAAGAAAAAGCACACCAGAAAAGAGTTCAATATGATATATGAACTTAGAATATATGATATGGATGTGGTCATGTTGGATTTGGGTTCTGATGTGAACATCCTACCCTATAAATTGTGGGAATGTCTAGGTAAACCGAACTTGGTTTGGTATCCCATTTAGCTGTGGTTATAAAATCACTACAAAATCTACCATATAGGTCGATTGGAGAAAGTTGAATTAAACACAGAGGGGGTAAGGTTGAAGGTTAATTTTGAAGTGATAGAGATCATGGATGATTATGATCCCTACCCTACCCTAAATGGCTTTAATTGGGCCTTTGAAAATAATGTTGTGTTGAATCTAAAGAAGCAACGTATGTCATTTGAGACTAACACCTTGTGTGTGATCGTACCTTTGGATCCTAATCAAGGGGATAGATACAAAAAGAAGGTAGATGAGGATGCTCAAAGATTTGTTATTGAAAATATCTATAAGAGCATGCAGTGCAAGGAAGATTATGTCAATCCCATAGAGGATGGGTAACTAAGTTGGAGGAGCATGAAGACATATGATACAGATTCAAAATACACCATGGATACATGGTATAACAAAATTTATGAAGTCTCAATAAGGATATGCGCATGAATTTCCACTGAAGTGCACAAATAATAATTTAGGTCCTACCAGTACGATGGGTTGGATCTAGTGGATGTGTTTATTTCCTAGATACAACACATTCCAAAACACCACTAGGTCTACACCCTCGATACAATGTTAATAGGAATACTCACATAATGGTGGGTTGTGCATCGAGAACATATTCAGGAATGGGGAACTATAGAGGGTTCATAAAGAGATATATTCATGCCACGAGTGTATATCCATCATCGTACATGTTCTTGAAAAATGTGTTGGGTATCCAAGCAGCAGTGCGAGGCACGAAGACGATATTAGAAGACATAGTGTGTCATTTCGAGAAAGCACACTATCCCCATGGTTCCTTAATTTTCTAATAGGAAAGTAAGGTATCCACATGCACAAAGGATGGAGACACTTACTCACTATGTTTTAATAGAAATAAAATCCACCCATTCAATCTCCCTCAACCCCATTGAGAAAACAGATGAGTTGTGCAGGAGTAAGGGAGTAGTGGTTAGTTAACGGATTCCACCATATCTAGATGGGTCAAATCCAATTCCTCCATGACAAAAACTGAGTGGTTGGGAACATGCTAAGATCCTACCCATATATTACGCACATTTGACAATAAAAAATGGTTGGACATGCACCTTGAACGCAAAAGGTCATGTAGAGGTTTGATCTGGCTCAAAAATTTACAATGCGGGTGTGGCCACAATAAGAAACACTCTCTCATTTAATTTTGGAGGGACTGACATGATGATAAAAGTATGAATGTTCTAGTGGGGTTCAAAGAGAACCATATGACACTTTGAGTTATTAATGACTTAGTGCATGCCCCCACAATTGTGACATCATACTCTCCTAGAAACTTTCCTCTCCTTGAGTTAATACTTTCCCATCTAAGTGTATGCATTCCTATTTCTAGTCTACAAGAAGGAGTCTATAAATTTAGAATGGAGGAAGAGTATATCACAAGAAATAAGTAGCACAATATCCACATATTAACACTAGAAATCAATGGAAACAAGAATAATAGTTTGAATGGATTTTTCAAGCAGGTTGTAGGCCCATAAATAAGAAAATATATCCCAAGGTTGACATATACTAGAACCACCACTACCTCGAAATGTGAGCTTTATAGGATATTGGACAGGGAAAGTTCAATATGTTCACTTCATCGACTATAAAATTAGAGACTCTATACAATTTATGATCTTGGGATTTCACAATTATGCAAAGGTGGTTTGGAGTGAGGATGGTCAAAAACTTGCGCTCACACAAGAATTAGCAAAACCACTTTGTCTGGTTGACATATTGTCCCTAGTAAATTTCCCTCACTTTTTCCATGGTGGATCGATGACCATCTATGTCTTCTTCTTACTCAATTTCCTACAAGGTGGATAACTTTCGCTGGGAAGAAAATATTGGGTGGATGCATCAACAATCTATAGGGTTATCGACTTACCCATGCATGGAAAGAAACTCTAAAAACCATTGAATGTTAAATAAACTTCTCAAAATGATGTGTATGGAAAATACAACAGACATTAGGGAACATGTGGGGTGGTGATCTCTGAAATTAATGCTCGACTCATTTGGTTTACCACCTATTTTCTCACTTGTATAATATTGCACAAATGTATGAAGGAGTGTCCAATTGGGGTCATCATATCTACCAAGAGGTGTCTAGCAGGTGTAGAACTTTCACCTCACCATGGTTCTTTAGAGGCCCCCTCCAGGATTTGAACAAATTGTTAGTAGTGTCCCTATATTCATAACTCCATGATTCCTTCCATTATATGTAATTAGGGACTCGATCATTCAAGTTTCAAATGACAAAGTATTTCAAAATAGGTACCAACAACCTATCCAAGAAACTACTTCACAAATACACATCCCATCAAGTATTATAAACTAGTGTGCTAGCTACCTTGTATTTGAATGTAATTTTTATAACATTTATATTTATCCCATTGATGACCAAGAGGTTGAAATGGCATTTCTTCCTTTCTACATCATAGAATAGGAAATTCAACATGGGGTAGTTGACTGGTTGGAACATTTACAACCTATCCCAAATAAAGAGATGGACACTCTAGAAACACACACTAAGTGAAACCAAGACTGAAAGTAGGTCAAGGTTATGCAGTTGAAGGAAAAAAACAATATCCTCACTAGATGGGGATCCAAGGATGACACATTCTCCAAACAACCTCGAGACCCAAGTTCTACTCAAAAAATCCTCTTAACCTCATGTCTGAAACTAAACAAGGGAATTTCAATCCATACACAATAACACCCTCATCCCATCATGCGCAATAGTCAACATGGTCCACCCTATCTAGTACAAAAAGATAATGGCTAGTCCAACTGTTCACTTTGACACTCCCCATGTACAACCAAGTCTAGGAAAAATGGTGCCTAGATTCACGACTTTGATCTCTATTCTAAAAATATAGTTGCTACTACAATATCAAATCTAGTTGGAGGTTACTCATAATTTCAACATCTATGTTGCCAAATCATAGGTATAGTTTCATCACCTAATACTCCACCACACTAGTCAGTCCTCAATCCAACTGACATGGTCAGTACCATCATCCTTTTCCTAATAATTCCAACTCCATTAGTCAAGAATGCATTAATGTGCTCCACTTTGAGTTTGGATGATCCGGATTTAGGAGCGGAATGAAATCATTAACAGACTGAGTACAATAAACATAGAGATAGGAAGAATAACACAAATATCCAATGAACAATATCTTCTATTAAATAATGAAATGGGATGAAACCGTAAAACTGCAGAACTAAAACTTTCTTGAATGGTGGTATCTATCTCTGAGAAGAGATGTGGTTGCTATGTGCATCCGTCTAAGCAGAAATGGATTAAAATGAGGCTCCACAATCCCTTTTCATATTACTCATGAATTCCAAAACCCTATACATCCTAAAACCTAACCCTTGAAGGTGAAACGCCAAAAGTCATGTGGGCCCTATGGGTAAGTTGGTTTAATTTGGTACCTCAACTTCCTAGGGTCATAAATTTTTCATACAACATATGTTTTTGGCGCGCGATATCCCATTGGAAAGGTATTTCAAAGAAATACACATTCTACCATCAAACGCTGACTCCGTCTACAGTTTAACTATGGTGAGCCAAAAAAACAATGTTTAGGGCCCCAAAACAACCCCCGAAGTACAACAAGATATGATGACATGAAAACATACAAAATAAGCCAGTTGGATTAGGCGAGAGGCCAGTTGTATCCACCTGGAGAATGTGTGGGTCTTCAGACAACCCCAGAAGTGTAGAACCCACAATTACAAAGCAGTAAAGAAGAATGTGTTAAACAAAAAAGGACACAAGGAGACAGTTGGAATAGGTGGGTGGCCACCAATAAACACCTAGATCAATCCTCCCCCCATAGGAATAAATGGTCTCCATTCCATTGAGTTCCCTCATCAGGTGAGGAAAATTCTACTAGATTTGGTGTTGGGTGATCCACTTTCCTTGGTGTAGGAGTTTCCTTACCTTGACAACCCTATAAAGTTGGATCCACTGCTGGTGAGTTCCCTTGACCTATGTGTCCACTATCTGATCAGTGGATGCTTGCTCCTTGCAGTCAAGGTTGAACTCTGCTAGTGTCAGCTATTCTGTAATCTTAGAGATGTCCAATAATGGTGGAAAATATGGCCAAAGGAGGTCCACATTGAATACTAGATGCATACCAAGAAAGGGTGGAGTGTTGAGCTCAAAAGAATTGCTACCCAAAGCCTTGGTGATAGTGTAAGTCCCATAACGAAGTGGGCGAAGATTCTGATGGGGCCTAGTGAGACGCTTCTTCTATAGATGTAACCATACTTTGTCGCCAACCTGAAACTGGTGTGATATCCTGTGTTGATCATGAAATTTCTTTTACTTAGCATTGGATTTCTGAAAAATCTCCCGGACCTATTGGTAGATGTGTTGAATTCACTTAATGAATCTGGTGGCTTTTTCAATCACAGACTAATCAGGGGAAGATTATGTCTATGTGATGCAAAGAGGAAGTGCAACATCAATGGGTCCCAAGGTTTGAAATCCCAGACCCACCTGAAATGGGTTATGTCTGGTGGAACTATGGATAGCCCTGTTGTAACTATGTTGGACATATGGGAGACTCTCATCCCATGTATGTGGATGGTTAGAATTGTACATGCACAAGATGTGAAAAATCATCTGATTGACGACCTCTATTTGGACATTGGTTTTGGGGTGGAAAGCAGTGGATTTGGTGATCTTGTGTCCAATAGAGACGAGAGATTTGACCAAAAGGTGTTGAGGAACCTGTTTTGTTGGTCGAAGATGATGGTCTATGGTATCCAAAAGTGGAACCACACTCGTTTGAAGAAGATATTGGTAGTATCTATTGCTATGAAATTCTTCTTAAAGGATGTGAGGATGGCCATCTTTGAAAACCAATCAACAACCAAAAACATGCAGTCATTTCCTTGGTTGTTGTACGACAAGACAAACATGTAATCCATTGAGATGGATTCCCAAGGATTCTCAGGAATAGGAAGAGGGGTGTATAAGCCTTGCTTCTTGATGTATGGCTTGGAAATGGCACAGGCAGTGAAATATATGATATACTTGCTGACGTCCTATCGAAGTTTTGTCCAATAAAAATGTTTATGAAGAATGGACACATTTTTCTCTATGCCAAAATGTCATGCCACACAACTATAGTGGTCTTCCCAAATCATCTTTTCACTCTCTCTTATAGAAACACAAATATGGGACAGGTGGAATAAGAGGCTTTCTTGAATGTGAAAATCATTGATTGTTTCACCTATACCCAAGAGCTGGTAGGTGGTGGCAAAGTCCAGATCTTGCTAATAAATTTTGGGCCACTCATATGCTTCATGTCCACATGAATGGAGCATAGTGTTGAGTGCAACCATCGAAGGACGACTGAGGCAGTCAGCAACACGATTGGAGATACATGTATTATACTTAACATTGAGATGAAACTGTTGCAGGTAGGTGGACCACTTCTGATGGTAGTCATTTTT
Source organism: Picea glauca (assembly GCA_000966675.3). Taxonomy (NCBI): domain Eukaryota; kingdom Viridiplantae; phylum Streptophyta; class Pinopsida; order Pinales; family Pinaceae; genus Picea; species Picea glauca. Next base: position 736,777 of record JZKD02S2289537.1, read on the forward strand.
CAATTTACCCTATGTCTGTATGAACTGTAGAGGCTTGAGGTCAACTTGTATGATTGTCTCTTTCCCCATAATGTAATGTTTCCATTAACGACGGGCTTGTAAAATGGAATACATTTCCTTGTCATAAGTGGGGTATTTACGGACCGTATCGGAGAGTGTCTCACTATGGTATTCCACCAGATGCCCTTGTTGAGTGAGAAATGTGCCCACATCACAGTCATATGCATGAGTCTCAATTTTGAATGGTTGTTGCAGATCGGGAAAGGAGAGTATTAGATTTGAGCACAAGTGATGCTTCAAATCATCGAATTGTCGTTTTTTCTACTTCCCCCACATGAACTTGGATCTACCACTGCCCTTGGTAACCTGGCTGAGGGCCCATACAATATGGGAGAATCCCAACATGAACCATTGGTAGAAGTTGGCTAGTCCCAAAAAACTTTGAAACTTGGTTAGTGTGGTCGAGGATGGAAAGTCACGAATGACTTGGATCTTAGTTGGATCAACATGTACCGCATGGTCATTAAAACTGTAGCCCAATTATTTCACCATATTCATTCCAAAAGAGCATTTTTCCAAGTTGGCATAAAGCTTGTGTTGTCGCAGAGTGCCCAAAACTTTATAAATATGTCGCATGTGCTCCTCCCGCATTCTGTTGAAGATGAGGATGTCATACAAATATACTACCACAAAGGAGTTGGTGAAGGGTCTCAATACATCATCCATCAATCTCATGAATGTGGCTAGTGCATTGTTTAAGCCAAAGGTCATGACTAACCATTCGTAGATACCTTATTTAGACTTGAAGGTTGTTGTCCATACATCATTTGGTTCAATGGGAACCTGGTAGTAGACATAATTTAGGTCAATATTGCAGAAGAACTTGGGCCCCTTAATTTGGTCAAGAAGGTCATCAATCCTTGGAATGGGGTAGTAGTTCTTGACTGTGATTTTTTTTCAGTCTCTGTAATCAATGCAGAGTTTCCAAGTCCTGTCCTTCTTAGTACAATTGGGATTCTGCAAGGGGAGGATCTAGGTCTGATTTTCCCCTTTTGAAGAATCCCTCGGATCTGATGCATGATTTTGTCATTCTCCATCAGCGAGCACCGACAGACTGGTCCATTAGGTAGAGGTGAGTCGAGGGTCAAATCAATTGGATTCTTGACTTGGCAGTGTGTTGGTACCCATTTAGGTGAGGAGAAGATGTCTTTGTATTATTCCACGATCCCGTCCACTTGTTGTTTCTACAAAGAGAGGCATTTTGCAGAGACCATGGATGTGGCGGCGACCTTCTTCTTACTATGAGAACGTATCACAAAGAAGATGAACTTCCCTATCTATGAAATTACCTTACTGCATTTCTTAGTAGATATTAAAGAAATAGCAGTAGGTGACACTACCTTGGGGATCCTATACAATTGTCTACCCAAAGTAATAATAACATTGTGGGGTTTAGACTCACACACAACATGATGCTTCCAAAAATATGGTTTTCCTAAAATAACATCACAAACTTCAAGCGGAGAAATATCACACAATACCTAATCTTTTAAAGGCTTGATGTCGTAGGGAAAGCGACACTGTTGGTTAACATAAAGATCTCTTTCTTGGCGAATCCAATCGATGGTGTAGGGTTGTGGGTGCAACATTGTTATAAGGTCAAGCCACTTGACGACCTCTAATGAAATCAGGTTCTTATGACTACCACTTTTGACAGGGAAATGAATCAGATCCCCCTTTACCCACATTTACAAGTAAAAGAGGCCTTCCCCTTCCTCTAGTTCTTCTGGTTCGCTTGGATGGAATTTTGTGGTAGCAATAGTGAAACTGGTTTCAACATCCATAATCTGCTTCCCTCCTTAGGATTTGACTCAGAATCATAATCAACCTCTGACTCAGAATCCTTCAGCTCAACCACGAGGGACTTCTTAGAGCGACATTCCTCGGTGTTGTGCCAAGGAATTTTATGGTACTCACACCATTTTCCCATTTCCTTCTTTGTCTTAGCATTTCCCTTTTTGTGTTGTGGATTGGAATGGTTGTCCTAAGGGTGACCATTTTACCTGGTCCCTTGTTGTGTGGGTCGGGGTTTCCTTTTCCCTACTTTGGTTGTGAGGGGTTTTCATATCCAAACTCTCACCATGTCTCCTTAAATTTATGTTTCATCTTGACAACGTATCTGCTATAGCGGGAAAACCCCCCTATGGACTAAACTATGGTTCAACATGTAGGTATATCTAACCATATAAAAGTCTCCTACTTTTTATAACTACCCCGATAATACCCCACATTCATGCATGAAATACAAAAGTAAAAGGATATAGTAACTCTACCTTAAACTCTGCATCTGGTGTCGATCCTTTCGCATTCGATCGCTCCTCGACTATATGTCTCCTCCTAAGGCTGACCTACATTCATCAAAAGACAAATAAGAAACTATGAACATGCATATCATATATGAATTAGTGGGTTATATATGATAATAAAACATGAATCAAACATAAATATTGAACACATCATATGGCAGGACAGAAAAAGTACTCCTTTTATTAGAATCGCAAAGTTTACTTACAATGAGATCGAAAACTACTCCTCGAACCTATTTTGGGCTCATGTTCACCAAACTCCAACTGCACTTCAATGTATCTTTCTCCTATCACACTTCTTCTAAGGAAATGGCATAGCGCTTATGATAGAGGAAAACTGAAAGAATGGACAATTCTTGCTCAAAACTCACAAGCTGGCTGCAAATTCTTGGGGCAAGGAGGGGATGTGAAATGGGAAGAGTTTCATTGTTCTTATGATTATGTTTGGAATGAGACCCCTTTGGAATGAGACCCCACCACCTCCTTTTATATAACAAAAGGATGGTTATTCAGTTGGGTGATGGGTTATAGGTGTTACAAGTGCATCCTCCTATAGACAAGCATATTCCCTCTTGGTCTCTAGACTCCTAAGGCCAAGACAAAAAAGTTCTTAACATGGACACTGACATCCTTTTAGGTCTAATCAAGATAATATACGAAGGAGAAGAAGAAATTTATATACCTTATTAATGACGTTTGTCCTTGCAAAGTCTAGGCTGAGCTTCGATCCTGAGCTCCCTGATAGGTCTTGTAGAACAAACAAAGATACAATGGAATTCCTATTCTACTGAGATTAGCTCAAATATAGATCTATCTATTGAAGACAAACTCATGTGGAACAAACATAATTTTGAAGGAAACAAGCCAAGCATTGATATTTGATAAGAACAAGTAAAAGTACTTACAATCCTTTGATGAAGGTGCGACAACTTATTCCAGTTCTCCTTGTCCAACCCCTTTGCTCAATTAATCTAGATTGATTTCTTTGATGACATCTCACTTATGGGATCATAAGTTTCATATCTCCAATATTTTATGTCCATACCACTTATAGGATCATAAGTTTGGTATCAATCTCTAGTGTCTCTTTCACCGTGAGGAGGCCTCCTTATATAAACTTGGAGAGGCCCAACCACTTGAGAGATATTTTGGATAAGTTGAGGATTCTTCTCTTTTAGTTGAGTATCTTCCCTAAGATCATGCCTTGACCTTCTATTCAAATCCAACCACCTTCATAAATTGAGGGGATTCTTCCCTATTTTAGCTCAACAAACCAAAAATCTACTCATAAAAAGTAGTGCTCCCCCAAAAGGGTACAAAGAGAATTTGAATGCTCCCCCAAAGAGGCCCAGGGAGCGTTGGCACTCCCTGACAATGGGTAGGGTACTTTTTCCCTCCAAAATCCACTTTTGAGTGGTTTTTCCAATGGCAAAAGGCTTGTACTCCTTGTCAACTGATTTCTCTTCTTCAAAACTAGTCTTTGAGGTGTCTTGAGTGTCCTTATGATGTCGTTAGAGACACGACATAGGAAAGATGGAAGTATGGTGTTTTTGACACTTGTGACACTTTTGGTCAAGATGCGACACTTGCGGACAAGATGCGACACATACAACACTTGTAATTATGACACTTGCGACATTATTGAGGTGAGTAATTTTGATGTGTAACAATAGGCGGTGGGTGTTGAAATTACTAATACAACTAAGAGGGGGGGGTGAATCAGTTGTATTTGATATTAAACAATCATAAGTCTGTTAAAACATTCTTAATCTTTCTTCAAGTGATCATCAACATTATACAACATATGGACAGTAAAAGTAAAAAACATCAATCACACATAAGGTATACACAGAGACATATTTTCATGAGGAAACCCATAAAGGGAGAAAACCTCTTCTTCTTCGAAATGGTAGGCAATCTTTTAAGTTATGTACATCATCTTTAATTGAGCACCAACTAAATGTGAGGTTGCTACCTCTATTTTTACAAGCTGCAACTTGTTTGAGAGCACCAACTCTCTGGTTTCTCTAGCACCCACTAGAAGGAAGCACCAGCTCCCTAGTTTCTCTAGCACCCACTAGAAGGAAGCACCAACTCCCTCTTTGTTCCAGCACCAAATCGATGGAAGCACCAACTTCTAGTTACACAGGCTCCAACCTGTATAATAGAGAACACTTGTTCTCCCTTTCACCACCCTGCCACCCTGGTTTCTCTGGCTGCAACCAGATGGAAGCTACAACTTCCTGTGTTCAATATTCCACTTGAACCTCTGAGGACAAAAGTCCTCCCGAGCACCTCCCAACCTCCCTAGAATATAAATGAATAAATAATCAGTCAACTATGTAGATAAATCAATTCTTACCAATCTTTCCTTGTTCTGTAAATCTGGTCTTCTACAAACTGTTCTTTTGTTCATCTCTTCCTCTGTCTGTTCAGCAGGTCTGCTCTGCATCAACTCATTCTATCATTATGCTCTGCTTCAACTCATTCTGTCATTCTTCTCTGCTTCAACTCGTTCTATCATTCTGCTCTGCTTCAACTTCTCTTTATCATCTTTTACTCTTTTCTGAGTTTCATCTCACACTGTGCATCTTCTCCATCTCCCCCTGCACATTCTATAATTTTTATTTTCTCACAGTTTCATTCATTTTTCCCTCCAAAACAACCAACCCTACACAGTCTGTCTAATTTTCTTTTATACACACCTCCACGATGGTTCCACTTCGCATTCTCTTCGGAAAAAATGAGAGACAACTGTCCAAGCAACTGAAACACCAACTGATTGGAAATCATGAGTCTGTTTCACTAACAGATTTGTAAATGAAGTGTTAACTGTGAGAGAGAAATTAACCTTCCGATCATACTCCATTTTATTTGCGCCATTGGATGAACATTATTGACATTGCCTTTAAATCTAGTTTCGTCATTTCAACAATCCTATGCTGAGAGTCTCTGCACTTCATTTCACGATCTTTGATGTTCCGATACAAAACTTTTCTGCACTAGCTCCTTTCCCAATATGACTATGGTCATAACCAAGCACCTATGAAAAAAGTGCTTTCGCGATTTCTCATTTCATGATTTTCAACACTATGCTCTGTTGAGCCTAAGTCGACGGAATTTTGATCACTTGCCACATGTCCTGTGATTTGATGGTCCAGATGTGATCTTGATTCAATGGATATGATTGAATCGCGATTTTGTGATTTCAGCATTCTTGTTGCATTGGGTTGTTTGCCTCTCCATGTCACGATTCGCAAAACTCTTAAATGGAGTTAGATCAACGGTTCATATATGATCTTGATTCAACGACTGCGATTGAATCACGATTTCGCATATCGTAATTTTGTCATTCTTGTTGCATTGGGTTCTTTGCCTCTCGATGTCGCGATTCACGAAACTCTGATATGGAGATAGATCAATGGTTTAGATCTGATATTGACTTAATGACTGCGATTAAACTGCGATTTCTCATATCGCGATTTCGACATCCTTGATGTCCAGTGTTTTTGTCACTTCAATGTCCCGATTCATGAAACTCCGACATGGGGTTGGATCAACATTCCAGATCAAACCTTGATCTGACGGCTCAGATTAAGTCGTGATTTGGCATATCGCAATTACGCCCGATTCTCCTTGTACCTTAAAGTACGTGCGTGTTCTTCTTGATCCAACGGTGGTTGGATCCTGCACTTGGATCTAAAAGCTGAGATCTGTCGTCCTCTTCAATGACCTCTTCTTGTCTACATTCAGATCTAATGACCCTCGTTCTTTCGAGAATTTTGAATGGAATCCAACGATCATAAATTTTTCTCAAACTTTACAGGTCTTCGATCACTCGATCAATGTTGCGTTGCCTTCGATCATTTGCCTTCAATCATTCGACCTTCCTGAACTTATCTTCTATTTTTCTGTCGATTACAATCTCCCCCTTTGGCATTGATGGCAACCCAAGCACCCACATGTGCACCCATATTCATTCGGACTCGACTCTCCTCCCGAACTCTTTTCTCCCCCTTTGACATCAATGTCAAAGAAGAAACACTCTTCCCCTGATCTGTTGCAAAACATACTCCACCTGTCGACTATAAGAATTTTGGAAATACACCAGATATTCAATAAGTACTCCCCCTTAACAGGTGAATAGATTATGCACAAGAGATTATAACCCCCAACTTTTGACGAAGATATCCAAAAGGGGTCGCTTCTAATGGTTTAGTAAAGATATCAACAATCTATTCTGTAGAAGGTATATAATTCAGTTGAACAATTCTATCTGTAACTTGTTCTCTGAGAAAATGGTACTTGATTGGAATATGCTTAGACTTGGAATGAAGAACAAGATTCTTGTAGACACTAATGGCACTGGTGTTATCACAATGAATTGGAATGGGGTCAGTGTAATTTACCTTCAGATCTGCAAGAGTTTGTACCATCCATAAACTTTGTGTGCAGCAAGTAGAAACAGCAATGTATTCTGCCTCTATAGTGAATAATGAAATGGATCCTTGCTTTTTACTAAGCCATGCAACTAATGAGTCACCCAGAAAGAATGCTCCTCCACTGGTGCTTTTTCTCTCATCAACACAGTTTGCCCAGTCTGCATCTAAATAAGTAGTTAACTGGAAATTCTAATTTCTAGGATACCACAGACCATAAGTCACTGTTCCCTTCAAGTATTTAATATCCTTTTTACAGCTATCAAATGACTTTGTTTAGGAGCAGACTGAAAACAACCTACCATTCCAACAACTTGCATTATACCAGGACGAGATGCTATGATGTAAAGAAGACTGCCTATCATGGAGAGATGTGTCCTTTGATCAACATTAGGTGAGATATCATCTTTACTCAGCTGGCAACCAACCACCATAGGTGTTCTAACTGTAGAAGAATCTTCCATCTGAAATTTCTTTAACATTTCTCTCAAATATTTTTCTTGAGAAATAAAAATTCCTGCAGAGCTTTTTTTTACTTGTAAGCCAAGAAAATATGACAGTTCTCCTATCATGGACATTTCAAATTCTGTTTGCATAGAATTAGCAAACCACTGGATAGATGATTCATTAGTACATCCAAAAATAATATCATCTACACAAACTAAAACAACAAGCAAATTATCACCTTCAGACTTACTGTAAAGGTTATTGTCAACAATACCTTTCTTGAATCCATTTTCTTGTAGAAATTTGTCTAGTCTATAATACCAAGCTCATTATGCTTGTTTTAGACCATATAAGGCCTTCTTCATCTTACAAACATAATTAGGATTATCTATCAAATAAAATCCTTCAAGTTGCTCCATATATAATTCTTCCTCTAGATCTCCATTAAGAAATGTTGACTTAACATCCATCTGATAAACTTTGAAGTTCTTATGACATGAATAAGAAATAAATATTCTGATAGCTTCCAATCTTGCCACT
>JZKD02S2289537.1:746673-764959 GCA_000966675.3 Picea glauca
TTACCATAGTTAAAGCATTTGAAGGGAAACTTCCCTTGATATTTTCCTGATCCTTTCTTTAACCTTCTCACAAATTTTGCCTCAATATCATCTAATTATGAATCAATATTCTTGTTTGCTTTAAATGATGCTTCTCTAGTATTGGATTTATCTTTGTTAATTCTCATTTCATATGCAGTTAGAGTTCCTAGAAGTTGATCAATGGACAAAGTTTTAAGATCATTTAATTCTTCTATTGTAGAGACTTTTGGATTAAATTTATCAGACAGAGATATTAAAATATTCTAAACTAAGAGTGAGTCATCAAACTTCTCACCAAGACCCTTCATGGCATTTACAAGTTCTTCAACTCTTAAAAAAAACTTGCTAATTGTTTCATCTTCATTCATCTTTAGTTGTTCAAATTTCAATTTGTATGTTTGAAGTTTGGCATCTTTTACTTTCTCATTTCCTTCATAACTATTAATAATTTTATCCCACATTGCTTTGGCAGTATCAAGATGCATCCCCTTTACAAACTCAGCTTCAACAAGTCCATTCAAGATAGCATTCTTCCCCTTAGAATTAAAACTAAACTCTAACTTATCATCCTTGGAGGCTAGCACAACAGGCTTTGTATATCCAGTCTCTACTACATACCAAACATCAGCACCCAAGGCCATTAAGTAGGTTCTAATTCTAATCTTCCAGAAGGAAAAATTTGTTTCATCAAACAGAGGGGGCTTAGAGGCTGAATTCCCTTCATGACTTGTCATTTTTAAGCTTACAGATCTACCTTTGAATAAAAGGAACCGTCTCTAATACCAATTGTTGAAATTACTAATACAACTGAGAGGGGGGGGGTGAATCAATTGTATTTGAACTTAAACAATCATAAGTCTGTTAAAACATTCTTAATATTTCTTCAAGTGATCATCAACATTATACAGCATATGGACAGTAAAAGTAAAAAGCATCAATCACACATAAGGTATACACAGAGACAGAGTTTCACGAGGAAACCCATAAAGGGAGAAAACTTCTTCTTCTTCGAAATGATAGGCAGTCTTTAAAGTTTTGTACATCATCTTTAATTGAGCACCAACTCAATGTGAGGCTGCTACCTCTGTTTTTACAAGCTGCAACATGTTTGAGAGCACCAACTCTCTGGTTTCTCTAGCACCCACTATAAGGAAGCATCAACTCCCTGGTTTCTCTAGCACCCACTAGAAGGAAGCACCAACTCCCTATATGTTCCAGCACCAACTGGATGGAAGCACCAACTTCCAGTTACACAGGCTCCAACCTATATAACAGAGAACACTTGTTCTCCCTTGCACCACTCTGCCACCCTGGTTTCTCTGGTTGCAACCAGATGGAAGCTACAACTTCCTATGTTCAAGCTTCCACTTGAACCTCTAAGGACAAAAGTCCTCCCAAGAACCTCCGAACCTCCCTAGAATATAAATGAATAAATAAGCAGTCAACTATGCAGATAAAACAATTCTTACCAATCTTTCCTTGTTCTGTAAATCTGGTCTTCTACAAACTGTTCTTCTGTTCTTCTCTTCCTCTGTCTGTTCAGCAGGTCTTCTCTGCATCAACTCATTCTGTCATTCTCCTCTGCTTCAACTCGTTCTATCATTCTACTCTGCTTCAACTTTTCTTTATCATCTTTTACTCTTTTCTGAGTTTCATCTCACACTGTGCATCTTCTCCATCTCCCCCTGCACATTCTATAATTTTTCTTTTCTCACAGTTTCATTCATTTTTCCCTCCAAAACAACCAACCCTACACAGTCTGTCTCATTTTTTTTTATACACACCTCCACGACGGTTCCACTTCGCATTCTCTTCGAAAAAAATGAAAGACAACTATACAAGTAACTAAAATGCCAACTGATTGGCAATCATGAGTATGTTTCACTAACAGATTTGTAACTCAAGAGTTAACTGTGAGAGACAACAGTAACCTTTCGATCATACTCCATTTTATCTGTGCCGTTGGATGAACTTTATTGACATTGCCTTTAAATCTGGTTTCGGAATTTCGACAATCATGTGTTGAGAGTCTCTACACTTCATTTCGCGATCTTCGATGTTCCGATATAGAACTTTTCTACACTAGCTCCTTTCCCAATATGATTATGGTCATAACCAAGCGCCTATGCAAAAAGCGCTTTTGCGATTTCTCATTTCATGATTTTTGACACTATGCTCCGTTGACCCTAAGTCAACAAAGTTTCGATCACTTGCCACATGTCCTGTGATTCGATGGTCTATATGTGATATTGATTCAATGGATACGATTGAATCGTGATTTCGTGATTTTGACATTCTTTTTGCATTGGGTTCTTTGCCTCTTCATGTCATGATTCGCGAAACTCCGAAATGGAGTTAGATCAATGTTTCAGATCTTATATTGATTCAACGGTTGTGATTGAATCATGATTTTGCATATCGCGATTTCATCATTCTTGTTGCATTGGGTTCTTTGCCTCTCACTGTTGCGATTCGTGAAACTCCAATATGGAGTTAGATCAACGGTTCAGATCTAATCTTGACTTAATGGCTGCAATTAAATCACGATTTCTCATATCACGATTTTGACATCCTTGATGTCCAGTGTTTTTGTCACTTTAATGTCCCGATTCAAGAAACTCCGACATGGGGTCGGATCAATGGTCCAGATCAAACCTTGATCTGACGGCTCAAATTAAGTCGCGATTTTGCATATCGCGATTACGCCCGCTTCTCCTTGTACCTTAAAGTATGTGCGGGTTCTTCTTGATCCAACGATGGTCGGATCCTGTGCTTGGATCTAATGGCTGAGATCTATTCTCCTCTTCAACGATCTCTTCTTGTCTACATTCAGATCTGACGACCCTCATTCTTTCGATAATTTTGAATGGAATCCAACGATCAGAAATTCTTCTCAAACTTTACGGGTCTTCAATCACTCGATCAATGTCGCGTTGCCTTCAATCATTCACCTTCAATCATTCGACCTTCCTAAACTTATCTTCTATTTGCCTGTTGATTACAAACTTCCTATACTAATTCCATCTTCACTATTGTACTTTCCATCAATGACAAGCATTCACTGTCTGTTAAATATTTTCCAACAGTGGGATAGTTTGAAAACTACCCAATAGCCTGTAATCTCAATGAATTCCTTGAAACTTTTTAATTTTTTGAACTTTTGTGGGCAGATGTGGGTTGTAATGATGCATATAACATATGTACCCAGGCAGTAGTGGTACAACTAGCATACATACATGGGTAGTAGTGGTGTAGCTAGCATACATCTTAACAAATAGTGGTTTTAAGAAGAGCTACTCAGTGATTTCTTGGCAAAAATAGAAAGTAAGATGGCCTGATGCCAGGTATGCAAGTATGCCACAATTTAGGGTTATAACATATGCCCCCTAATTTTTGAGTTCATAAGAGCATCTTATGGCTGAAATACATTACAAATCCTCACCAACGTACGAAGCGAGTGAGCCTGGGACCAGAGTTCAGGAGGTGCCATCTGCAAAAATAATAATTGTCTCACCGAGGTGGGCATACCCATGCTAGGGATGAAATAAATCATGGTTGCAAATCAAATACACTGCAAATCCATGTCATATAACTATATAAAGTGTAGTTGTGAGCAATACACAATGGATCTACATCTCAAAAGAAAATATATACATGTATAGTATCCATCTTCAAGAATCCAATGACACATGATGGCTAGAGATGAGGCCTTCAGATATTGAGCAACAACATCAATATCTTCACAACTTGAGTAGGAGTGTAGTGTGAGTGTACGAATTCACTACCTAGATGTATTCAACAACTCTTTGGGAACAAACAAGAGGATCTAGGTGATTAGGTAGAGAACTTTAGTGATTTCGAGCAAGGACTTGATTGGAATTTTGGGATGGTCGGGCATGAGGGAAAGAGACAAACTACAGAAGGGTTGACTCAAGCTCAGTAAAAACTTCCCTTGGAAAATAACACGACAAATGATCAGACTCAGGCATCATGACATTGACATAAGTTTAAGATGTAGGAGGTAACAAAAACTCTCCATGTGTTTGGAAGAATAACCAAATGGAGGAGGACATAACTCTATGTAGCGAGAACAACTTCCTATGGTCATATTAAATCCCAAAGCTTGACGAACAGATGAAAGGATGTGCTTTGTCCAATGGTGACTCATTATGCTGCTATAAAAAGAAAATACTTTTCCCATCCTCTTTTTGGGGTATATTTGATTTTTTTGTCTTTTTCAATATTTTGAAAGATCTTTGAAAAAGAATAAAAGAATGCTACATTACAAAGGAGGAACAATTGTCACATGCATACTAGTTCCAAGTGCAAGGAACACACTAATGCTCAGAGCAAGGAGACATGTGCAGGAAAAGGACACTCGAGAAAATTCCTCCATGGGTCAAGGTGTGAAAACACAGAGGAAAAATGCTACAAGGCTTACATATAAGGCATGCTTCAAAGGTTCATTTGAGAGAAAAATGGTGCCGAAATTAGGCAAAATACGCAGGGATGCAAATGTGATTGATAGGAAACAATTATAATTCCCTTCAATGTAATTTTAACAAGCCCAAAGAAGGTAATATCAGTGGTTTTTCATTTTTAGAGATTCTGAAAAAGCATAAAAGAAGACTTCGTTGGGGTACCTTTTTCGAAAGTAGTCTAGTCGGTTCAAAAAAAGGGGTAAAATAGCACCAAAAAGACGTCAATTCAAAACCATTTTAATGAGTGTGACAAAGAAAATATCACTTGACAATATTTTCAATTTTAAGGAGTCTGAAAAGAACTTAACTATGGACTCGCTGTGTTTTTCTAGATTTAGTCTCCTTAGCCCGAAAAAGTGAAATTTGTTGAGGAGAAATCTCCCGTCGAGACAAATCTCTCAAGGTGTACCTTTTTCCTCCTTAATCTCTGGGATGGAAAAAGGGGTAAACTCATGCTAGTAGATTTTTTCTGAACCAATTAACGAGTGTGAAAGAAAAAGGTAACTCGACGATCTTTGCAATTTTAAGGATTCTAAAAAGAGCTTAACTATGGACTCTGTAGGGGATGTTCTTCTGGACCAAAACAAGTGTGAAGGAACAAGTTCACTCGACTATCTTTTCAATTTTAGGGAGTCTAAAAAGAGCTTAACTATAGACTCCATGGGGGTTCCTTTTTCCCAAATTTAGTCCCTCAGGCTTAGAAAAGGGTTAAACTTATAACTGAGAATACTCTTCTAGTGAGCCGAAGTTCCTAGAGTATACCTTTGTTCATACAATTGACCATTCAGATCGAAAAAAGGGGTAAACTACCATCGGACAAACATGCCTTCAAGTTTTAGTTTGACAAGCATGAAGGACAACAAGATCGCTTGACAATATTTTCATGTTTAGAGAGTCTGAAAAGGTCTTAAAGAAGACTCTAGGGGGATATGACTCATGTATGAAACTGGTTCAGGTAGATCCCACCACTAGGCTTAGACCAAGAGTCTCTTCGATAGTCAACTTGGAAAGTCTCCCAAAAGGGAAGAAAACACAAACCATGGTGTAATTCCTCCCACGGTATAGAAACCGTAGTCATGGCTTCAAGGATAGCCTCATCTGAAGGCAATTCAAAACACAAGAAATCACACAAATGAGGGTCGACAATCCCTGTTGGAGCCGCCACTGTTTTTCTAGCCCTTCACAAGTTTCATTCTTAATGCTTGAAATCTAAAAATGGTTTTCATTTTTCCCTCTGAGATATCGATGATCTCTGAAGCTTGATCACACGAGAAGTGATGATTATTCTACTCTCGAAAAAAGTCCCACCTTTTGTAAAAATGTTTCTTCTTTCATTCTACTTCGGGATCTCATAGATCAGATACTATAACGCATGAAGTTCACACATCCCGAGTCACGAAACAGTGAAGTCGTTTTAACTTTTCACTCAAGGCATTAACGAGGGTAAATTTTTCCCTAACTCATGTTTAAACGTTGTCAGGGTTTCGCGCCTCGGCGTTTGCCAAACCCAAAAATTTGTTGTCATAGCCCCGATAGCCGAGAGCCTGAGTTCCTTATTTGAGTAACTCATGTCAAGGTTAAGGGTAAAAGATGAACCGTGGTAAAGGATTCTCTCGGCATTTCACCACACGGCGTTGTCCTTTTTGAAAGTTTCACCGTCTAAACCCTGACTCGTGAAATCACGATGCAGTTATAACGTGATTAATTAATTACTTAATCCAAGATTATCTTCCCTTTTAATTAAGTCATGTTATCGTGATCTCGCAGTTTCGCATCTCGGCATGTAAATCTCCTAGAAACTTATCTTCGAAGCTACGAGTCGCGATATGGCGAATGTAATAATTATAAAATTAATCAAGCTCCAAATCACGATTACCTTAATTAACCAAAATTGAACTTCGCAGTCTCTGGTGTTAGAGACACAAAATGTTAAAGGAAAATCCCTGATATAACGAGTACCAAAACACTGTTAACAATGGTAAAACTGGATTAATTAAGCTAAATCAATGAATATCCCTTGCTTTGATGTCCATGTGATTTACGAGGTAGAATTTTCCTCCATGCGTCAACTGAGATTTTAAAACCACCAAAATTTATGACATTAATGAGGAAATAGGGTAAATCGATGATTTTAAGATCGGATTTTTATGGCAGAATTTATTTCCAAATGTGATTTGACAGACTTGTTCTGAAAGGTACCGAGTTTTTTGAGTATATATAAGAGTTGTGTTTTATTATAACAAATGCATTTTCATAGCGCGCAGAGCACATCACCTCTGAGTAAACTGACTTCTGTATGTATACGCAGTTCTATCGCAAAAGAGCTAAAACGCAAGCTTCAGCCATGGCTCTGTGAAAAGAATCAAAGGCAAATGTTGAGGTTTCTAGACAAGGCTCGGACAATGTCTCTGATACTTCTCCCCGAAGTATCAACTCGGTCCTGAACTAGTCATATGTTTCAAATATTTTTCGAGCAGAATTGGTGGATTATTCCGACGACTCTAATGACAACGAAAAAGATGATTTAACCACCAAGTACAAAATAGTCATCCAATTTGGAATGAACAGAGTGGCAACCATACCGTAGTTGCTTCCATATTATGATATGGTCTGATGGGCATTAGACCATGTGGACATACCAACCAGGACTATCATGAATGAGTAGAGAGTCACCATCGGGACTTTCCGGCCAGAGAATCTGCAAACCATGTATAAGTTGTGCACAACGTCAGACTACACATATGGCATTGAGTTCTTGGATGAGTTCAAGGAGAAGGAATGCGAAAAGTATGATAAAACCATGTCCAGTTTGATAAAATATTGGGTTTCGAACACCGTGAATTTCAGAGCTGATACCCACGACATATATTCAATCGCTTCGTTAGAACCACAGTACAGATATGTGGCCATGATGACATGCCGATTATATGGGAAAGAGGACACATCACATTTTTTCCTTGTGTGGGTGCCTCTAATGTTTTAGGTCACCAAAGGTTATTCCTTTAACTGGGCAAAGATGCTTTTGGATAGCTTAACCAATCGGGTCACAGAGTATCGAGAGAAGAAGGAGAATGGGAAGGTGTCATCATTCTTCATGTCCACATATATTATGGACGCAATTTGTTCTATGACACCATTTCCATTGATGAGCTGGAGTTGGACTCCCGCCAAAGACGAACCCATACATGTATATCATGCAAAATTATGGGAAAATAAAGCGAAAAATTTTGTGTATGAAATTTTTAACTGGGTGATGGTGCCTCTGCATGTCACCATTTTTGGTCACCCGCCACCCCAGATCTCAGACAACATAGTAACAAATCTGAGCAGCATAACAGACTATTATGTGGAAGCAAAATTTTCATACCTCAGATTTTTCGAGGCTTCTGTTCCCCCACATGCACTACCATTGTTCAGTCCCGACAAGCTGGCTTGTCGCAAGGTTTCCCGGAAAACAGTAATTGGCAGTGTAAGAAAAGAACTTAAAGGGTACTTGAAGAAGGTATGGTCATCATTTCTTATTCGTTTGAATTCTTATTCTTTATTAGATTTTGGGCATGCCAAAGCCGAGGCGGCAGCCCTAGAAGATCTAAATTTGGTCTCCATAGAATACAAGAAGAATGAACCACAGAGGGTTGTGAGCAATCATTTGGCTAACTGTGGGCTCAAGAGATTTGAGCATGATAATTCACCCTCTGATGACATTTTCCGAGGAGCAAGGTCTTATGAGGAGATTCTAGCCTGGATGCAATCCTTGGCACCCGAGGAAAGAGTCGATGTTTTTAAGGTCCAGGAACATCGACATAGTTGTCTTCCCGCTATGTTGCGAGGTGAGGGTCCAGGTATTTCGGAGACGAAACCGAAGGATGTCGAAGGTTCTAAGGATGCGACTCCCGACCAAGGAAAACACCAGGACGAGGGGGAACAAACGAAAAATCCATAAGGAGAGGAAAAGACTCCTGACTCGACAAAGAAACAGAATCCAGAGACAGAGATAAAGACTACAGAACCATCGAAGAAGCAGAGTCCGATCGATACTCCAGAAAAATCGATGAAGCAGATCGAAGAACCCATCACATCAGTTACCCCCTTCCAGTCGACGTAGGAAAATATCGATGCAGGATGGATATTCAATGAAGATATCAGGCCCATAACAGTAGAAGAACTCCCTTCGAATGAGTTTTTCTTTGATAAAAAGAGAAAGGTAGTAGTGAAAAGGGAATTCTATCAAGAAGGAGAGTCAACTGCCAAGAAATATAAAGTCATAATTGATGGAAAGGACAAAAGGAATGGGCAATTTGCCACTGAGATAGTAGGGACACTAGGAGCATATGCCCCAGTGAATCAATTTTCATTCGGGCTCTTAAAAAACCAACTTAAAAAAAAAATCGCCTCATTAGGACCCTTGAAGCCAGATTGGCCACAACAATAGAGACTGCTAAAGACCAGGTGAGCATAGGAATGGAGCAGGCTAGGTTGGCCGATAAGAAAGAGATATAGATGCTCAAAACTAAGCTCGAGCAAGCACAACTAGTGGTCTGGGATGGTCGGATGAAAATGAGCCAGCAGAGGGATTTGATCGAATAGTTGCAGGCTAGGGTGGAGATCGTCGAGAACAGAATGATAGACATCGGGATGTTCAAATCCCAGGTGATTGAGATTCAGAGCAGAGTCTCTGCGGTGCAGCGAAATTTGCTTTCCAAGGTAGAAGCGATCCGGGACAACTTTCTGTTGGTCAATCATGTTTTCGAGAACTTATCTGCCAGAGAAAGGGATGCCGAAGCGGCTCGGGTTGCCTTCCAGGAGGCTATGATAGCCATGAACAATAGGGTTTCGGTAGGTACTCCCAGGTTCACCATTTTGGAGAAAACCAGAGGAAATATTCTATTATGGGAGCATAACATCACCGAAGGCAAGAAGCAAGCCCAAAAGATAACCAATTCCTTAGAAGAGGCCTTAAATTCTATAGACAGTGAGTTGTTGGGCATTGATAGCGGGGGCAATGCCAGGACGTTGATGCAAATGAATGTGGAAAAGATCTCACTTGATCTGAAGGAAAAGGAAGAAAGATATTCGACTGATATTTCTTAGATGACTATGGTGGACATAGTCCAAGAAGATAAATGCATGATTAAACCCAACGTACAATTATGTACCATCAACATCATAGATGGGAAGATGGAAGACAGGCTGCAACAGTTAGCCCGAGAATGTTACTTCTTTGAAGCCAGCTGCCAAGCAGAACCGTCGCGGCTAATATCTCAGCTGGTTGAAAGATGTGTCGCCTATATCGAGCCCACGTGTCGACAAACATATGGCACCAAGTGAAGACAAAGAAGGATAAATGGAGCGATTGCCCTCCTCCCTATCGTAACCGAAATTTTGTGACTATTTAGATTCTATCTTATTTGTAAAATTGTATAAATATACCACAAAAAGAAATAAACAAGGCTGGACCTTTTTGTGTCGATTGTAACAGAGTGTTTTACATTTGAGAAGTTAATACAAGCAAATCTGAAGATTCTCAATTCCATCACGACTGTGTTACAAGTTTGCTTCCTTGTATCTCATATTTCATTTCATTCCATATTCTTAACTAATGTGCTTTGTTATAATTTAGTACGACCACTACTATAGCGAATGAATTTTGGTTTTTTGCAATTGTTTACTATTTTTCCTCTGTACCATCTATCAGCGGGTGTAAGACCAGTCTGCATTTTCAGGATTCTACACATATTCTCTGCTACATCGGTTATTTCCTTACAATTTTCCTCTTCTATTTATACGTGAGGTTTCCCTCTAATAGTAGCCTTACACTATAGACAGCTAAATGTTTTTCTCCCACCTCATACTTTATTAAAATATAATACAGTTACGAGAAATATCCTTTGATTTGCATCCCTATTTTATTCCTAAAACTGTAAATTCTCTTTTATACGACCAAATTGAGACAACACTTAATCTCTCTCTAAAGTTTTTTCCACCTTTACTATTCCATGACTGTCCCTGTACCAACATAGCCTAACATCGAACCTGGACTATCGAACCAAATGCACATTGCCTTAAACCTTTTCGACACAATTCTTAAAACGACTACTAACCGGGTCGAACTTGAACGCTCATGGGCAGCCATTGAACAAGATATAACTATCCAGGACTAGTTGGAAGCTAGACAATGCCAATGTAGAAATATTCCTCAGTTTCCTTTGCTGAAGGTTGATGTTTCTCTCTTCTACATATTTTACCCACTTTCAGATGCCTTGACACTGTACTTCTAAGCCTTAAGTACAGACTTAGGAACAACATCTTTCTGGCGCCGTTGCCGGGGACCGAAGTTACGAAATCTTTTTCCCTGGGAAAATGACATTTGTTTTTGGTTGAAAGTGTTACCTTTTGATAGTGAACAAAGAGTACACACCTTTTAAGGCTTCAGAATATTTCACTTGGCGACTCCACAAATAATAAACTGGCATCCGGTCGAAGGAATACCAGACAAAACCTGGATGGTAAGCAAATTCTGCCCATTACCGATCCCGAAAAGATTCTAAAGGCGAGAGGCTCTCTTAAGCCAACCGTTGCAGTTTACAAACTTAAAACCCCACCACTGAAGACTAAGAGTTCATCCGAGCCCTCAACTTCTCTCAGTCCTCTTTTTGATACTAAAGTTTCAATGCCAAATTGCTCTGAAATTAGGAGTGATATTCTTTCGACAGTCCCATTAGTACACAAAGGAAAGGGCCCTATTGAAAGTTCGTCAACTTTTGACATACCACCTTTTCTTCAATTGAATTTCCCGACTTCGCCAAATTCTAAGGAGTCTGTTACACACTCGGTTTCCACACCCGTAGGTTCTCCTGATTTTGTTTCTTGCAAGTCTGAGGAACCAAGTCCTCGCATCCCTTATCTTTCCTCATCGGATTTCCCTCTTTGCGAAGAAAACAAAGAGTCACTTTTAATTTTCCAAAACCCCCTTTATAACTTTCCACAAATAACGATGGCAGCTGCCGGAGGAGGAGGTGGAGGGTTCATCGGAGGAGGAGGGGGAGGAGCTCCTCTAGGAGGATCTGGAGGCCAAGGACCTTCCCCCCCTCCCAGATTTTTTGTGAAAGTTTCAGCTACATATACTCCCTTATTATTTCCCATCCCTCTACATGACCTTCCCGAAAATTACATAAAAAATCTACCAAAATTCACCGGGGAAGGGGATCTAACCGCAACAGAACATATTAATTTCTTTGATCAATTCACTGACATTCTGGTATCGAACATGAGGATGTATATTCGAGACTCCTTGTCCAAACCTTTAAAGGTCAGGTCCGAACTTGGTTTTGGAGCCTACACGCAACTTCTATCTTGTCTTATGATGCTTTGGAAGATGCTTTCCTCAGACAATGGGGCGAGAGAAAAGACCATCTATATTATTTAACTGAATTTGGGTCTTTAAGGAAAAATAACTTAAAAATAGTCATGGAATTTATTCAGAGATTCAACAAACTATATAATAAGATCCCAGCCAAGGTTAAACCGTCCCAAACCGCGGCCAAAGTAACCTTCGTTGGAGCTTTCGAACCGGATTTTGCACTCCTTTTGCGAGAGAGAAGGGGAGCCACCTTAAATCGAATGCAGGATGATGCGGTAGAAATAGAGTCTAATATGATGGCTTCGGGTAAGCTCAAAGATAAATTAGAGACTGGAAACTGAGAGACCAAATACTTTAGAGAACAAGCAGGTCCTTCAGGGTCAAATAGATCCGCAGACGATAGGGTGGACGATATGGCCAGAGTGATTAAAGAACTGGAAAATAAAATATCCAGAATGGAACTCGAACAGGACAAAGCTGACTCTTTCCCCAAGAAGGATTTCAAGAGGAACCCCAACCCCCCGAACCAATAAAGACAAATAAAAAATGAAGATAAAAAAATACAGGCTCCCTTAAAGAGTGAAAATTTTATAGGAGCAAACGATTTTCAGGACTTCGGAGATTCGGATAATGATGTCACAAAATTCGGTGATGACTGTACTCAACCATATCTGACTCGAGAAGACTATGAAAAATATCTAAACACGCCTCAACCGTCGAATAAGGGTGAGGAAGGTGATCACACTGATCTCTGTGAATCTCAACCCGAAACTGAGATGATAATGGCTGAGTTTCAACCAAAGTACAACTTAAGATCTAAGAGTAAGCCCACCTCAACTACTCAACCCAAGAAAATCCTCCAAAGAGGTCAAGCTTATGAGCCTCCTTCGGAAGGGACCTTATTACCGAACAAAAAAATGAAAACGGTAAGCACACAAGAGTCCGAAGTGGAAAAAGTTGAAACTCAAGCACAAGGAACTGAACCTGCAAATAAAGTTATGTCTTCAACCAGGACCATGAGTGATAAAGCGGTCCAAATAAATAAGTCAGAGAGAAAAGATTCGTAAGTCTCAACCAAAGAAACAGACAAGGTGAGCGGAGCTTTCAGTTTTGAATATGATATAAATAAAATTAAGATACCCATCCCCTTGGTAGAATTAGCAAAAAGCCTCGTTTATCGGAAGCAGATTACCAAAGTGATGGGCGTCTCTGAGCTAGAAAACCAGTCGGATGTTCTAAACCTGGAAGATGAGAAACCTAACATCACTTTTGGCCCCTGTTTTGAAGGGGCCAAAGAAATTATTGCTCCCTTTTATATCATTCTGAATGTGTATGATCAGTTGCTGCATAATTGCATGTTAGACTCTGAAGCCTCCCATAATGTTATGCCTAAAATTATAATGGACAAGTTGGGTCTCTAGATCACCAGACCTTATGGAAATATGTACTCTTTTGACTCAAGAAGGGTTAAGTGTATGGGGATGATAAAAGATCTGGTAGTTACCCTGGCACAGGTCCCGGTTAAGAGTATCCTGATGGATGTGGTTATCGCAGATATTCCCCCTAAGTATGGCATGTTGTTATCTAGGTCATGGGGAGCCAAGTTAGGGGGTTCTCTTTAGTTGGAAATGACATTTGCCACAATTCCTATGTTCGGTGGTCATTTCACTCGGTTATACAGAGAAACAAGATTATCATATACAGTCAGTGACCCTCAAAACCCAAACAACTTCCCTATTTACATTGCATACCAAGATCTGGGAAATTGTATCTTGTCTTTTGATGATGGTTTAGATGGTTATCCGGAAGAAAATGATATAGAGCGAGAAGAATCATATTACATGACAAAATATCTATGTAACACTGGTGTCTGGAAAATGTATTTTGACGGTGCTTCATCTTCTGAGGGGGTGGGTGCAGGAGTGCTTTTAGTGGCTCCCAGAGGTAAGTTCATTGTTCCTTTTTCCTATCGACTGCAGTGGGACATATATTACACTAACAACGTATGTGAATATGAAGTGTTGATCTTAGGATTAGAGGCTGCCAAAAAGCTAAATATAAGTAACTTGGAGGTATACGGTGATGCAGAGTTAATAGTCAAACAAATAAACTGACAGTACCTAGCCAAGCATCCCAGACTAAGAACTTACAAAAATTGTGCTTGGGATCTCATGGAAAACTTTTTATCATCTGTAAATGTCCACTTTATCCATCGCACAGAGAATTTACATGTTGATGCATTGGCAAAAGTAGTTTCAACATTCTCTCCTCCCACGACTTTCAAATTGAAGTATCACATTGAAATCAGATACAAACCTTCTATACCAGACAATATCCGACACTGGCAGGTTTTTGAGGATGACGAAAAAATTAAGAAATTTCTTGCAGCAGTGGGGGAATTCTCCAAAACTCAGGCAAACCAAGAAAATAAAAACGACCCGATGTGGATCATGCAAGAGGGGGAAGATCCTAAAGCCTTCCAAGAAAAAATTGTGGATCATCGTATGCTGGTCCTTAAAAGCAACCAGATTCTGAAAGGCTTGATTCCTTTAGAAAGACTTTTTGACCAGAACAACGTACCTGTGAAATCCACTCTGCAGCCCCAACCAGGAGAAGTGGAGGACTGTGATATAGGAACTGAAAAAGAATCCAAGGTGGTAAAAATATCCAAGTTCCTCCATCCCAAAGCAAAAGATAAGTACAAAGACCTACTCAGACAGTATAAAGATGTTTTTGCTTGGTCTTATGATGAGTTAAGAACGTATGACACTTCCATAATTGATCACAAGATACCCTTGAATCCTGGGGTCAAACCGTTTAGGCAAAATCTTAGACAGATTAACCCCATTTTGTTACCTGTGATAAAAAAACAAGTTAAGAAACTTTGAGACGCGAAAATAATTGTACCTCTGAGATACTCGGACTGGGTAGAAAACCTGGTCCCGGTTAGGAAGAAGAGCGGGGAAATCAGACTGTGTGTGGATTTCTAAAACTTAAATAAGTTGTCTCTCAAGGATAATTATCCGCTGCCTATAATTGACTATGTGTTATAAAAAGTTGTTGGAGAAAACCGAATGTTTATGATATATGGGTTCTCTGGTTATAATCAAATCGCTATGAATGAACAAGACAGGGAAAAAACTGTTTTCACCACACCATGGGGTATGTTTATGTATGACAAAATGCCTTTTGGTTTGATGAATGTAGGGGCTACATTCCAACGCGCTATGGACATCGCTTTCATAGGAGAAAGGGACAAGTTCGTAGTTATTTACCTTGACAATTTGACGATTTTCTCCAAAACCGATGAAGAAAACTTGATCCATCTTAAACAAACTTTCGAAAAATGCCGCAGGTTTGGTCTATCTTTGAACACAAAGAAATCACATTTCGCTATGCGGGAAGGTAATATTTTGGGTCATATTGTATCCAGGGATGGAATCGGGATTGATCCTAAGAGGATTGAAGCAATAGATACTATAATTATTCCCAGAAATATAAAAGAGATTCAATCTTTCTCAGGAAGAATAATTTTTTTATGAAGGTTTATTCCCAATTTCGCTGAGATTCTCAAATTGATCACAGGGATGTTGAAGAAAGACGATGGAGTAAATTGGACAACTGAGGCCAGAGCATCATTCATGCATATTAAAAAATTCATAAGCGAGGTACCTGTGTTAGCAAGCCCAGACTATCTGAAAGATTTTCTTATCTTCTCATTTGCCTCCGAACATACTATCGCCACGGTGCTCCTACAAAAGAATGAAGAGGGATTCGAACAACCAATCGCGTCTTTTAGCAAGAGCCTTAGAGATGCAGAACTGAAGTACGACATAATAGAAAAACAAGTGTACACAATGGTAAAGTATTAAAGGCACTCATAACTTATGTGCTACATTCAAAGATAATCGTGTACGTGCCTACCAGTTCTGTGAAAGATATATTGGTATAGCCAGACAGTGATGGGAGAAGAGGGCGATGGCTCGCTAAAATCCAAGAATTCGATCTGGAGGTTAAACCGACCAAATTGATAAAAGCGCAAGGACTGGCCAAACTCTTAGCTGAGTCAAATTTCAGATCCCTTGATATCAATTGCCTGTAGGAAAGCGACGAAGACACAAACCTAAATGAGTTGGATGAAGAAACAAGTCCAAACAAGATCGAAGAGAAGTTCTTATCATCAGGCTAGTACAGAGACATAGTGTCATACCTTCTAACCCTAAACTTCCCAAATGAACTATCGCCATCTAAAGCCGTAACTTTAAAACTCCATGCAGTTAAATATTGTATCGCCGAAAGTCAGCTATATTGGAAAGATCCACTCGGTTTCCTGTTAGTCTGTTTAGTCGAATCAGAAACTCAGTGGGTTATATATGAATTTCATGAGGGAGTCTATGGGGGGCATCACTCATGGAGAGATACAACTTACAAGATCTTGAGGGCTGGGTACTACTAGCCGAAACTCTTTTTGGACGTTAATGCCAAAGTGTGTGCCTGCAACCCTTGTCAACTATTCACAGGTAAACAGAAGCTCTTGGCACTGCCTCTAGTTCTAGTCAAATATTAATGCCCATTTCAACAATGGGGTATAGAATCCATAGGCGATATTAATCCCCATTCTAGTGCTCAACATAAGTGGATCTTGATAGCTACAGATTATTTTACTAAGTGGTTGGAAGCCATTACAACCAAAAGGGCAACAGACTCGGTGGTAATCGAGTTCTTGGAAGATAATATTTTTTCAAGATTCAGTTGTCCTCGAAAGATAGTTACTGACAATGCCCAGGCCTTTAAATCTATGGCTATGATCATCTTCTGTCAAAATTATAACATTGTTCTCAGTCATTCCACAACATATTACCCTCAGGGGAATGGATTGGCCGAGTCATCTAACAAGAGCCTGGTAAATATAATCAAGAAAGTATTGGATGAAAATAAAAGGTCTTGGCATGTGCACTTAAAATACGCATTATGGGAAAACCACATCAGCACTAAAAGGTCTATCGGCATTTTGCTGTTTCAAATGGTCTATGGGACAGATGTCGTTCTACCTATAAACCTGGCACTACCAGTGATGAAGTTATGGCAAGATCAAAATGAAGAACCCAATCATGTAACCAGGAGATATAATCAGTTGATTGAGGTTCAACAACATAGAGTTGAAGTTGATGAAAAGATGCAGAAGTACCAAGATGATATGAAAGCATTGTTCGACCGCAAGGCAAAGGATACGGAATTCCTCCCAGACGATTTAGTGCTAAGATGGGATGCAAGAAAGGAAGAAGCCGCGAAGCATAGTAAATTTGACCACCTCTGGTATGAACCATTCAGGGTCTTGGCTCTGGAAGGAAAAAAAAATTTCCTACTGGAAAATATAGATGGAGAAGTCCTCAGTGCCCCTGTCAATGGGCGGTATTTAAAGCATTACATGACGTAACAGTCACCAGATTCAAATAAATAAATAAATAAATTTTATAAATAAATAAATTTCATTATATATATTTTGTGTACATACATGTATTTTCGATTTGAACATTTCTTTTTGATTTTCTGTTTTTTCGATCATAAACTTTCAACACATTTCAGATAAGATTTGTATTTGTCTTTTATAGGATTCTAGCGGCATACGAAACAAGCAGGAAAAGTAATCTGAAAGTCAGTGTCAGAAATAAATCGTCATTAAACAGGTGATACCTAAAGTAGTTTCATATTGCTCAAAGAAAGTGGAATGAAAAGGTAAAGATGAGATTTCTCAAAAGACATGTTATAAAGGACTGTTAAATAAAACCGAGGTAACGCCATTCAAACTGCAATATCAACTGAAATGATAGATAAAAGAATTGTTTCTTGATTTGATAATCTCTGAAAAAATTAAGACAATTTAAGCGATTCACCCAATCTAAAAACAGTCAATCAAGTAAATTATCCCCGAAAATATCTTCAAGAGTCAGTTTTGAATGGTTTGACCTCTGTATTTTCAGTCAGTAAATCATTACCTGACATCCTTTCTATCTTCAGGTTTAACTTTTAACAAGTCACCATCTCTTTGTTTCATATACGAAGGGATAAAAGTTTTTCGTTTCAACCTTGTGAGTTTCAAAACAGATTGTGGGAAGAAAGAGGGTCTTCACAACTACTCGATCCCCTGCTAAGTGAAGGAACGTTTAGAGTAATCCTAATTTTGCTAGGTTTTTCAACGACATCGGAGGATTGAAGCTTGCTCAAATAGAATTCCCTTAAAAAGTTATTTTCCTTTTACTCCCTAAGAACTTACTATCCTCTGAATTCACTGCTTCCCTGACAGTTCTAGGATCATCATCAGTAATAGATAAAGCAAAATTGGAATGGAAATCAGGTGGACTATACCTCTCTGGTTTCCTTCTATCTCTCACTGATCTCCTCAATACTGGGGTATGAGGTTCTT
>JZKD02S2289537.1:777494-794802 GCA_000966675.3 Picea glauca
CCAGGGGTCGTCTACCCTTCCAGCCTTGTCACAACGGGCCAATATGAGCATCCCTACCCCCCGTCGGTTTTGAACTTGTGACCTCCCCGGAGATAACACATGTTCTTAACCATTGAGCCCATTCAACTTTATTTCTAGGGACCCTCTTATCTAGTAGTCCTACTTTATATTTTAACAATGCCTCGAAAATTTTTGTATTATTCCTTATAGGTCAAGTTTTGCATTATTCCTTATTTAGTAGGTCTATTACAAAAATATCCTACTTTGTTTTTAGTGAACCCTCTTGGGCCTATTAGAAACATATTATACTTTATTTCTAGGGACCATCTTATCTAGTAGTTCTATTTTATATTTTAGCAATGACTCGAAATTTTTTGTATTATTCCTTATTTAGTAGGTCTATTACAAACACATCCTACTTTGTTTTTAGTGAACCCTCTTATCTTGTGGGCCTATTACAAACATATCATCTTTATTTTACTTTGTTTTTATTGACCCTTAGTATTACCAACATTTCATGCTTTGTCTTTAGTGACTCTTATTAAAATATTTATTTTTATATGAAATTTATTCGTTAATAATTACTTACCAATTTCATCCGTTACTACTTTTATAAAATAAAATGGAAAACTTTAATATCTACTTATTTCCTTGATAAATATTTTTATCGATTTCATGTTTTATAAAAAATAATAATTATAATTATAATTATATATATATATATATATATATATATATATATATATATATATATATATATATATATATATACTCAACGAGTGAAAGTGGTTCTTCATTTGTTTGGGTTTTCCACTATTAAGTTGATTTATTTATAATGTTATCTTCTACACCAATAGACTCATTCCATTGACAAAAAAAATCCAAATGTTCTTTTTTTTTTCATTAAAGCAATTTAGCTCATACTTTATTTTTAAACTTGTGTTCCACACCAATCAATTCATTTAATAAGAAGAAAATTTAATTTTAAAGTTTTCTTCTACACCAATCAATTCATTTCATTAAAAAGAAAATTTATTTGAAAGAATGAGATTCGTTAAAATGTCCAAAATGATATCATTTTGTAATTAAAGCTGTAAAAATTATAAATTGATTAAAATTACAATCATAATTCATTTCATTAAAAATAAAATTTATTTGAAAGGATGAGATTCGTTAAAATGTCCAAAATGATATCATTTTGTAATTAAAGATGTAAAAGCTATAAATCGATTAAAATTCCAATCATAAATTTAATGACATGCAAGTGTTATAAAATCTATTTTAAAAGATCCATTAAGTAAAATGTCCAAAATGATATCATTTTTAATTAAAGAAGTATAAATTGATTAAAATCAGACTCATAAATTTAATCACATGCAATTGATATCCTAACCTAGGCAAGTTTTAAAATCATGTTTTTTTTTTCTATTTCATGTATTGAAAGGTAGTGACAACATAGATGAATATGAAAAGGATTGCATTATTCTTCAAGATGAATGTGATGCCTACCCCCCACCCTATCTCCTCTAGGTGGCTTGACTTCTCGGTCTAGGATCAATCAAGTCACCGAACTGAATGGTTTGTCGGGCTCCTGATGGAACTGATTTAACTTAACATAGGCCCCATGTTCTCTCAGTGTAGTTTATGTGCACCCGCAAACCCTCTTATTAGTGTTTTTTCAACTCCAACGCCAATGCTTCTAGCTCCTCGTGCTAGACTTCCTCCTTGATGTGACCATGGACTACGATCATGGGCTAACTCCCTTTGCGATCTTGTACTTTGGAACTTTCGAGAGCTGCTTACCTCCTCTTCCCTGATTCCTGAATCGGTGAACTCTTTAGGACTAGATCTATGGTCCACGTTCCTCTTGCGATCCATGATCGTGGTCAAGTCACAAGTTCAGACTTCACGAGTCCTCTCTTCTCCCAATTCCGCTTTCCCCTGATTGTGAATCAACAAAATGTTGATCAAGACTCCACGTGTCCCCTTCCAATGGACGACCAAGATTTACTTTGGCTGTCGGCTCTTCGGGTAACCTCTTGACTTTTCTCCGAAGGGTTTCTTCCTCCAAAATGCATGGATCGCTGCCATGTAACCTTACAGATCCAACGGTCTAGATTGAAATCGCCCTTCGCAACTTTGCGAAGATCTCTATTTTCTCTCAGTAAACTTCCCAAAGTTATTTATCTCAAACTTCTTGATCTTTTGCCACCTCTCTCCTCCTTGACAATGGATGATTTCTCCTTCTTCGGGAATTTAGCAAGTCCTCAACTCTTTTTCACACTTAGTGCAAATTCACCTTCACGACTTAGGTTGTTCTCGAAGTCTTTCTACACTCCTTGCAGAGTTCTGCGCAGATTCTTTTGTGACTTTCCTTAGCTTGAAAACCTCCAAGGTTCCCAGTTCCTTTGCGTCCCTCAGTGGACTTCTTCTTGCCCTCCTAGAAGTCTCTCTCCCTTCCTCCTGAGATTTTTAAGATTAACTTATAGTCTCCTCAGCATACTCCCTGTGCTTGGCTCAGTTCTTCAACGACTTCTCCCTTACCCTTATGGAAAGGTTAAGCAATCTCCTTTCCTTTGTTGACACACTTCGTGCAAAGCCTTCCTTCACTAGAATGTTCAGTAATTTTGGGATTCTCCAACATCTCCAACCGTATTGCTTCTGTGCATACTCACACTAGCTCGATTCCCTCCTAGCAGAGTATTTCAAAGTGTTCAGTAACTCCAAACTATGCTTCTCCCCACACAATCTTTCTTTCCAAGGTACTTAACTTCCTTGAAATTTCTCCCTGAGTCTGTAAATTAATCTAGTGTTCCCTCCTGGCAACTTCTCTTTCAACTCCAATGAGTTCAGACACGCACCCCTTGTGTCAGCTTATAGATTTTCCCTACTCTGTCTCGCACTCCTTGCACTTAGCCTAGAGAACCAGACTTAACTCAACACACTCTTGGATAGAAAATTGTATCGCTATCCCTGTAAACAATTTCTAACATTCATCTACAATTCAAAAACATGTAAATGACACCCATATCACAACATCCATTACACAAAAATGTAAAAAAGGAAAAAATGTCATTTTCTATTAATGGTGGAATGTCCAATTACAAACATTGAGTTCGGATTTTGACTGAGTCTCGACCCTCATCAACCTCCCTAACTTGGCTTATAATGATGTTTCTTCAAACTCCAACAACCTTCCACCTAACCTCTACCTGGAAACAATACATATATTTATACAAGAGGGGCTCAATGAGCTTCCCTCACAAGCTAAACTAGTGGTGTCAAATCACCATTCAAAATACCTATCGAAAGGGAAAATTAAAATGATGGAGATCTACTCCAAATTAGATGCAGATCCATTCTGTCATCAACCACTTAATGGTGACCTTATCTCCATCTTTTGCAAAATCACACTTTTTCTCTTCCATCTTGTCTTCATTAAATGCCTGTATCTTGCATTGGATTCTCGAGTAAAAATGAGAGAGCGGTGCCTATCCTTCCTTAAATGTGCACCATGCATGAAATATGACTGGCACATGGTGAGATGGAGTGATGCTCCTTCATCATAGTCTAGAGCTACAAAAATCATGACCTCCTTCTCATGAGCTCTCCATCATGGCTGAAATCCAGCTGGATCCCAAACTTTCTCTTGGAGGTGTCTCTCGGCTCCTCTGCTTCGCTGCTTCTACTCTTGCATCATCCTCGCTACTCGTGCAATTTTCCTTTTTTCTAGCTTCCTCTTGCCGACCACTTCCTCTACTGACTCCAAAACTAGCCTCCTTACCTTCTCGATCACCTCATCCAACTGCTCCCTCGACTGGCTTTCTTCTGTAGACTAGCTTGTTTCATTCCTTCCTTGTTCATGGGAAAATCATGTTGATTTCCCAAGTCATATTCTCCATCCCTTGTGGTATTATCTTGCCACTCTGTTGTAGCTTCCACCCCTCCAAACTTCTCGTCACTGAACCGCTACTCAACTACCACTTCTCCTGATAGATTGACTCCTATTAGTTCTTTGGTTGGTTCTTCTCCAGCTTCCCCCAACTGTGACTCATGCTGGTGTGTTTCCTCTAGCATGGTTATCTCTCAGCATCCACCTTCTGGTTCTGGATTTCCCAACCAATCCTCCAATGCCTTTAACTCCAATTCCCACTGAGTGAGTAAGTCAACTAGGATTTCTCCTTCTGTTGGGACAGACATTAGTATATGTTCCTTTTATTCCATGACTATCTCATCTTATTGTCCTTCTTTCGCATCTGCAACACTTGTGCTAGCCTCTCCTCATCCACTTGGTAGGAATATATCGATTTATGCAATGATAAGAATGCTCCTTTGACCCTTCTCTTCAATGATAGAAGTTCTCAACTTCTCGTCATCTTCATTCACACGGCTCCTAGCTCCGCGCGAATCTTCTTATGAGTGAGGTATTTCGTCTACCTCCTCTCCATATGTCAACATCCTCTAGCATGAACTCTCAGCTGATCTCATCTCTCCACCCTTTCCCACCTAGAAATCTAGGATGTCTCCTCTTCCCACCTGACATTTTACGAGATCCACTAACCTCTTCTCATTTCCCACCTGGAAATCTACGAGACCCTTGCCAGATCTTGTTTCCTTATGACTGAGGTTTTCAGCATTCCTCAACCATATTTTAATTATTTATTGCTTCCCTCTGGCCAACAACTCTTGAACAGGCCACTTAGTTGTCCTCTTCAAAGGCCATTCATATATCCAGTGCACATTTTCTTCATTTTGCATCTTGAATGCAAGCTTCTCCATCTTGGCTCGAATTTCACTGAGCTCCCTATCTATATCCACCTTAGTCTCCTAGGAGCAGACTCTCCCATGACCAAGTTCATGACTTAAAACATCCAT
The DNA here is from genome assembly GCA_000966675.3 of Picea glauca. Lineage (NCBI taxonomy): Eukaryota > Viridiplantae > Streptophyta > Pinopsida > Pinales > Pinaceae > Picea > Picea glauca. Next base: position 782,370 of record JZKD02S2289537.1, read on the forward strand.
CTTGCTTCATTTACATCCCACCTAGTTGTTTATCATCTGTTGGATGCCTTCAACTTCAACAAAGTACCACACTTTGTCTCCCTTGCTTGCATAAATCAATTCTGCATCAGCTCTGATACCACTTGACGCCTACCACCACCCTATCTCCTCAGGGAGACTTGACCTCCCGGTCTAGGATCGATCAAGTCACCAAACTAAATGGTTCTCTAGGCTCCTGATGGAACTAATTTAACTTGACACAACCCCCCTGTTCTCTCGGTGCAGTTTATGTGTACTCGCAAACTCTCTCCTTAACACTTTTTCAACTCCAACGCCAATGCTACTAGCTCCCCCTGCTAGAATTCCTCCTTGATGTGACTGTTAATATTATCGTAGCTGCGGGAGGTATTCACCTCCATGTGTAAACCTGACAAGGACATAATACTCCGGGAAGCAAGAAGAAACCCTAATGAGTTGGCTAATAACCCTAGAAGACTTGTTGGCTCAAGAATATAATTTGTATTAGGTTATTAGCCTCCAAGAGAAGAATTCGTCCAGAAATAATAATATATACTGAACAAATAGATACCCATAATGAGAAGTCGACCCAGGCAGTTAGCCAGAATTAGTATAAATACAGGAGGCTAGTTCTCATTCTGGCAGGCAATCTCAGAATTGAAGAGCAACACTTGTGTGCATTGTAGTTTCCTGGTTTCTGCCTGGTTTTGGAGGAGAGATGTCGTTGCAGTTGCTGCAGCTATAATTTATGCTTGGAATATATCTTGGCTAGGGTTTGGACTATCTGATCAGCTCTTTTTGATGTGCTATCCTTGGGGAAAGGTGCACTACCCTTTTTTTGGCTATCTAGCCTAGGGTTTGCTTCCAGAGTGATTCTCTGTCAAGTTTAAGGTGCTCACAGGGTGTCTTCAGCCTATGGTTGGGTGACAAGGGTATTTTCAATAGTAAAACGACCACATCCACTTATATTCTAACAGGTTATGGGCCCACACCTCCATCATTCAGTCTAAACACTCGAAGGAAACATAGCTGCTAGGATATTGAGCTCACTAAGGAACTGTCGCTAGGGTTACTAGCAAAAGCAACTTCCAAGACACTACCACTAGGGTTACTAGCAGGATCAGTTGCATAAACCCTAATCCTCTTGTTGAGGAACCTTAAGTGAAGGGATTGACCTAATATCTAGACAGATCAGTGCACCCTATCCTAGCGCATCTCCTGGTACTCTCAGCAAGCCAAGACGTCAAGTTTGAGTTAGTGGTCAAATCTAGGGTTTGATCAATTCAAAGAAGCCATGACTTATTCTATGAAGTTAGAGAATAAGTTCCATGGAGCCTCTAACTTCAGAGCGTGGAAGACAAGGATTTATCTCATCCTTGCCAAGAATAAAGTGTTGGATATTGTGAAAGGAAAGATCGTGAAACCAAAGTTTGAAGAAGGAAAAGAGAAGGAACCACAGAACATTGCAACTATGGAGAAGTTCAAAGATGGTGACATCAATGCCATGAGTATCATAGTGGATTCTATCAAAGACCACTTTATATCCTACATCTCCTATCTTGACTCATCGAAGAAGATGTACGATGCCCTAACAAACCTCTTCCTAGTTAGAAACATTGGACAAGTAATGAGTCTGAAGAATGATCTCTATGACATGAAGATGAATGATGATGACAACAAAACATCATACTTAGTGAGAATTTCTCAGTTAATAGATCAAATACAAGCTATTGAAGAGATCATCTCAGAGAAGGAGTTGGTAAACATAGTGCTCAATGGTCTTCCCAAGATGTGGGATGTATTTTCCGCAAGCATGAACACAAGAAAGGAGTATTCGACATTTGAAGAACTTTGGACTTGTTGTGCTCAAGAAGAATCAAGGATCAGTGCAAAAGAGAAACCCCAAAAGAAGTACGATGATCAAGCCTTCACAACAAGATTCAAGAACTTTGGGAACAAAAGGAAGTTTGGTTCAAGGAGGAATCCAAATCAAGAGAAAGATATTTCAGAAGTACAATACTTCAACCGTCAAAAGTATGGTCACTACAAGAATCATTGTCTTGAGCTAAAGAAAAGGAAGGAGAAACATGAAGCATCAATTGTCGAAGAAAATGAACCTACAAAGAAGACTAAGCAGGATGAAAGAGACTTCTTCTTCTAAAGGTAACAAAACTCTTATTATTTCTTGTACATATCTTGTTTTCATCGCCTCTGTACATATCTTGTATATCTATCTCTTGGAAGATAATGTGTTCCAAGAAGAACTATAACTATGGAAGAACAACAAGATAAGAATGGATATCATTAGGTAAATACACATGAAAGGATGAAATACAAATCACGTGGAAGCTATTGCAAGATAATCCAAATCAATCATGAAGATACTTAGAAGAAGCAAAGACAAAAATAATTCAGCAATCGAGAGGAAATTGGGAAAAGACTTATGACGTTTTGTAGAAGACAACAAGACAAAAGTGTGGACTCTGTTTGACAAGAGAGCCAATTATATATTGCAGAAGACAATAAGGATGCAAATGAAAGCATGGAATTTGTTAGACAGAGGGAGCCGATTATATGCACTCATACATGAAGCAAGAATTAGGAGGGAGCCAATCCTATGATCCATTGAAGATGATGAAGTATATATCCATGATAACAGCCATAAAATACAGTACATATTCTTCAAAGAGAACCCTTAAAGTATTCCTGGTTTTCCATCCATATCCGTGACCATATGATGGAATCTTTAGGGCATGGAATCTATAAGAAACTCCATGGACCCGAGAACTAAAGAAACACATGAAGATTCCAAGAAAGAAAGAGAATATAGAACAACCAATCATTGTATCAAGAATCACAATATTGTCAGCCTAATATAAACTCAATAAAAGCAATCAAGCAAAGGAACTGAAAGTCGTGATGAAGAATAGTGTATGGAAGACTTATGAATGAAAGCATTGCGAGATCCAAAACTAGAGGTTCTCCCAGATGGAGGGAGAAGACTATGATGATTACTTGTTCCAGTAAACCAGACTTATCTATACATGAGTCATTATATCATCCACAACATCCATGAGTTGGAGTTCTACATCAGATGAATGGAAAGAATGTTCTCCAAAGAAACTGAATAAAGAGCGTATGAAGAGCAATCTCAAGGCTTTGAGGCATACCAAAAAGAGACCCTTGTATGCAGATAGAAGAAGATAACTTGGTGAAGAACCTCTAGTGCACAACAAAAGCGTGGTGAAGATTTCCTATAACATCAAGATGATTACTTAGTATATCAGATCTCATGATGACAAAAGAAGTGCCACATAGATATGTTCCAGTTTTCCAACAATGATATACTCTATTGTTCAGAGCTACATGAATCCTTCACATAAAATCATTGTTTTAGACTAACGTACATTTAAAATCAAGCATTACATTATTTGTGATGAAGTCCAGAAAGGAGAAAGTGGTTGTCCAATACATATCTCCACATATGAGCAGATAAGAAAACATTTTGGTAAATCTTCTATCCAAGATGAAAGAGTTTGCGTACTCAAGCTGGAGCTCATGGAGATGAATTCCTTTTATTATTATTGATGGAGGGAGGGAGCACTGAAAATATTATTGAGGACATTCATTTTCAAGATTGAAAAATCTTGGACAGATGCTTTCTTATTCAGAAAGTGGATTGAGATTTATGATGGACAATGATTTCCCATTGTGATTAACATGGGAAATGGTCCAGATTGCTGATGTATCATAGACAACTACTTCCCATTGTGGTTAAAATGGTTAGTGGTATAGGGAAGTATCTTTTATTGAGGGTTACTCAAGAAGACTGGCCCGCCTCACCGGACAATGATTTCTCATTGTGGTTAACTTGAGGAATGGTATGTTTTGGAGGTTGATATAGGACAGTCTTTTCCTCTTGTGGTTAACAAAGGAAATGGTATGGACAATCATTCCTTAGGGTTTATACATTCTCTCCAGGGTGCACTTTGATTAGTATAGGAGGAATGGACCAGGGTGGGGAATGGTCTAGGCTCAACAATCAAGGAAATGCATTCCTTAGGGTTTATACATTCTCTCCAGGGTGCACTTTGATTAGTGTAGGAAGAATGGCCCAGGGTGGGGAATGGTCCAGGTTTAGAAGACAAGGAAATTATTCTTCCTTGCTTGAGAAGAATAGTCCAGATATCTCATTGTTCTACTCTGAGGGTGGCTATTCTTTCAGATCTCACAAATGTGAGTGAAATATTGGCCCAGATGATTCAATTTATATCATAACATTTTTTATGTGCAGGTTGGTATCAGATGATTGTTATGAAGACTGTATGACAATAGATGTATACTACTATGGTGGATGTGTTCCACTGTTCGTGACTATATATTGTTGATCAAGTACTTGTGTGTTACTTGGAGTGGTAGTGTACCACTGGATTGTAGTTATGTACTACTATGGATATACATATTTGTGTTCTATTTTGTTATGATTGGATTGAAGGCTATCAACAGTTTATTGGAAATAATTATCAGCCAAATGAATGATGAAAAGAAATTTTCTAGACAAAAAATGGTTCAGAACATTTACTCTTCTAGATTAGAAGAATGGCTCATGTATCACTCTGTGGAGTGAGCATCATGTCTGATTACTTAGATAGAGTATGGTTTTTAGAGATGATGCATTTGATGATGATGGTGGTGATGGTGCTCATGATCTAGTCTATATAACTATGTTGATGCTACCGGGTGAATGGTATGTTTTGAGCTCAATACCATTACCTATAATACCTCCCTATCTAGGAGAGAGTGTTAATATTATGGTAGTTGTGGGAGGTATTCACCTCCACATGTAAACCTGACAAGGATAGAATAATCCAGGAAGTAAGAAAAAACCCTAATGAGTTGGCTAATAACCCTAGAAGACTTGTCGGCTCAAGAAGACAATTTATATTAGGTTATTAGCCTCCAAGAGAAGAAGTCGGCTAGAAATAATAATATATAATGAACATACAGATACCCATAATGAGAAGTCGGCTCGGGTAGTTAGCCAGAATTAGTATAAATACAAGAGGCCATTTCTCATTCTGGCAGGCAGTCTCAGAATTGCAGAGCAACACTTGTGCACACTACAGTTGCCCAATTTCTGCATAGTTTTGGAGGAGAGTTGTCATTGCAGCTGTTGCATATAGCAGTTATGCTTGGACTATCTGATCAGCTCTTGTTGATGCACTATCCTTGGAGAAAGGTGCGCTACCCTTTGTTTGGCTATCTAGCCTAAGGTTTTCTTCCAGAGTGATTCTCTGTCAAGGTTAAGGTGCTCGGAGGGTGGCTTGGGCCTATGGTTGGGTGACAAGGGTATTGTCAATGGTAAAATGAGCACATCCACTTATATTCTAAAAGTGACCACAGACTATGACCATGGGATAACTCCCTTCGCGATCCCGTACTTTGCAACTTTTGAGAGCTTCTTACCTCCTCTTTCCCGATTCCCAAATCCCTGAACTCTTCGGGACCAGATCTACGGTCCATGTTCCTCTCGTAATCCACCACTATCGTCAAATCATGAGTTTATACTTCACGAGTCCTCTCTTATCCCGACTCTTCTTTCCCCCGATTACGAATCAGGTAAATGTTGATCCCAACTCCACGTGTCCCCTTCTAATGGATGACCAAGATTTACGTCGGCTCTTGGCTCTTCAGGTAACCTATTGAATTTTATCTGAAGGTTTTCTTCCATCGAAATGCGTGGATCTATGCCACATAACCTTCCAGATCCAATGATCTAGATTGAAATCACCCTTCGCAACTTCATGAAGATCTATGTTTTCTCTCTATAAACTTCTCGAAGTTCTTTCTCCCGAACTTCTCGATCTTCTGCCACCTATCTCCTCCTCAATGATGGATGATTTCTCCATCTTCAAGACTTCTTCAAGTCCTCAAATCCTTTTCACACTTAGCGCAAATTCACCTTCGATACTTAAGTTGTTCTCGAACTCTTTCTGCACTCCTTGGAGATTTCTACGAAGACTCTTCTGCAACTTTGCTCAGCTTGAAAATATCCAAGGTTCCTAGTTCCTTTGCATCCCTCAATGGACTTCTTCTTTCCCTCATGGAAGTCTCTCACCCTTCCTCATGATCTTTGTAAGATGAACTTATAGTCTCCTCGACGCACTCCTTGTGCTTGGATCAATTCTTCAATGACTTCTCCCTTAGCCTTATGGAAAGGTTAAGGCATCTCCTTTCCTTTGTAAATGCACTTCTTTCAAAGCCTTCCTTCACCAGAATGTTCAACAATTATGGGATTCTTCAACACCTCCAACCATGTTTCTTCTGTGCATACTCACACTAGCTCGATGCCCTCCTGGAAGAGTATTTCAAAGTGTTCAGTAACTCTGAACTGTGCTTCTCCCCACACAATCTTTCTTTCCAAGGTACTTAACCGCCTTGAAATTTCTCCCTAATTCTATAAATTAATCTGGTGTTCCCTCCTGCAAGATTCTCTTATGACTCCATTGAGTTCAGACATGTAGTCCTTGCATCGGCTTACAGAGTTTCCCTTCTCTATCACACACTCCTTTCACTTAGCCTAGAGAACCAGACTTAACTCAACACACTCTCGGATAGAAAACTGTATCTCTATCCCTGTAGATGATTTCTAACATTCATCTACAATTCAAAAACATGTAAATGACACCCATATCAGAGCATCCATTACAAAGAAATGTAAAATAGGAAAAACTATCATTTTCTATTAATGGTGGAATGTCCAATTACAAACGTTGATTCCGGACTGTGACTGAGTCACGACCCTCATCAACATCCCTAACTTGGCTTACAATGATGTTTCGTCAAACTCCAACAACCTTCCACCTAACCTCTACTTGGAAAAAATATAGAGATTTATACAAGAGGGGCTCAACGAGCTTCCCTCGCAAGCTAAACTAGTGGTGTCAAATCACCATTCAAAATGCCTATCGAAAGGGAAAATTACAATGATGGAAATCTGCTCCAAATGGGATGCAGATCCATTCTTCTGTCAACCACTTAATGGTGACCTTATCTCCAACTTGTGTGAAAGCACACTTTTTCTCTTCCAACTTGTCTTCATTAAATGCCTGGATCTCACATTGGATTCTCGAGGAAAAATGAGAGAGCGGTACCTCTCCTTCCTTAAATGTGCACCATGCGTGAAATATGATTGACGCATGTTGAGGTGGAGTGATGCTCCCGCATCAGAATGAATTGCCATTATTTTTGTGTTTGGTTAACAATATGAAGGAGAAATCTCATCCAAAAATTATACTATGTTCTAACACATGAAATGTTTTTGCATATTTTCTTTTATAAAGGACCAAAGTTAACTATGAAAATTACAATGAATTTTCCTTCCCTCATTTCGGAAGCCACATTCCATTCCAATATTTCCTTTCTAGTGTATATAATGAGGTTGAATCTTAGCATGAAATATCCTTCTTTCACTCAACAGTCTCAAAAACCTTCAATGACTTATACTGAAGGATAATTATTTATCCAATAAAAAACTAGTTGAGCTTGACAAAATGTTCAATATTCTTGTGTTGTGCCTAGAGTACAATGAGATCCACTGATAAATTATTTAAAATTTGGGAGAGCACTCCAATCTCTCTTTCATAGAGATATTTAGCAACAAATTAACAAGATACTTGTCTCCTAAGCTCCAAAATGTTATCCATTTTATATCTCTATCACTCTCTACTATTAATAGCTTAACTAGTCTTGTTGTAGTCTACAGAATAAAGGCAAACATTCAAGAGAGACTACATTGTGATATATCAAGAACACACATACATAACCCAACAACAAGAGATAATTTACGGAAGGAATTATATTCCACCTTTGTATTTCATATTTAGGGTTATTTATACAATATATGAATGGTTGGAGTGGTTGCACCTCCTCTAACTAATTCATTCTTTAGTTACATTTACGTATCTTTATCCACTTATTACATTTTATCATGCAATCTAATGTCTAATATATGTGATGACTATTAAGGCCTAAGATCCCCCTCAACAAGTCCATGCATTCTCATCTTGGAAAACATAAAAAAATCTATATTTTCTACTTCATTTATAATTTTCTCATATCCATCCATTTTGAATTTGGAAATATGCTAGATCACTAAGACAATACATTAATTCATTTACAATATGATTTAGGAAAACATATTATTGGATGTAGTAACTTTAGTGTCTTGGATCTCAACCAAAATTAATGTAAGAAAATATTTTCCTTCTAGTTTTGTTTCTCCTCCACATTATCCTCCATATTATTGTAATTTTATTTTTCCTCCATATTATCCACCACAAACTTCTTGTTTCCTTCCAAAAATGTCTCTCTTAAAAAGCGTATGCATTTTCCTTCACGCAATTCCAATTTATTTTCTTATGTTTTAAGATCATAATATATTATTTCTATCATCACCATAAAGATCATCACCATAAAGCTCTTCATATGAAGAAAGTGATGAAAAAAATAGATATCCTTTATACAATTTCTTAGGTAACAATCTTGGACATGAGCTTGGGAAGAGAGGAGTAAATAACAAGGAGATCACAACAATAGTAAAATTTTGGTAAGATAGATATCTATAAATTAGCTTGAAATAATTTATTTTTTTTGCTATCAATTTATATTTTTTTGCTATGATGCTCACTTGTGGTGACTATTGAGTTATTTTTTCCCTCTAATTATAAAATAGATATATTATATTCTCTTAGAAACATAGGCTACCCTTTTCACTTGCTCAACGCATCTTTCCATTATTGCATATACTTTGTTCTATGTGATTTTTCTTAGTTTTTTTGCTAGATCATGCCACTTGAACAAAATAGATTACCCTCTTCACCGGTTAAACTTGTCTCTCCATTATTGCATATAATTTGTTCCATGTGATTTTTCTTAGCTTTTCCAACCCACTTGCAAAAGGTAGCATAAATGTCAATAATGACACATAGCATGCATAGCATTGTTTTATAGTTTTAACTAAAACAATTATGCTATAACATTTTTATATCGGAAACAATGAGAACCCCTAAAATGGCTACACCGATATTTAGGTCAACCAAGTCAACCAAGTCTAGTCATTTTGTGAGTTTATAATTTTATTTTGTCTAGGCAACCAAGTCAAGAAGGTCAACCATACGATTAGCACAATCCTCTACGTTATTCCATGGGACTCATTCATTGAATAGAAGTAGTTCCAACCTTTATCCAATAAGTCTACATGGATGCATGTAGACATAACACCTATAAATATGATTGCTTCATGTTTTGGTCTTAGTTGTTGCAATTTTTTTCAAAAACACTGAGAAACTCATTGACATACCCATGATATACATATTTTGTGATCATGTTATTCATGAAACCAATTAGTGTTTATATATTTTATCAAAAATGAAATGTGCAACGATCATGCTTCCAAATTTAGAGTACATAGAATCAAGGGTAAATCATAAAAATACATGATTGGAAACAAACCCCATTGTTATAAAATAGATTGCATTTGCATTCTTTTTATTCTATATATTGATTGGAAAAATTATATTGCTGAAATTTTGGTTTTCATCAAAATGTTAAAACTCTAGTTTTCACAAGATGTGTTCATTATCCCTTGACCTAGTTTCCAATGATTATGTTTTTGTAAAGAATATATTAGCCAATTGATTCTCAATGCCTTCTATTTTTATTAGATATCTTGGCTTTTGGAAATTTCATTTCCCATCGACAAGGTATGTAAACTTAGTAGATGCCATGTATGATATATGGCCCTTGGTTCGACATGCCAACTTGCATTTTTTTTTAAATTTCATCGTAAATCAATATATATGTACATCATGAATGCTACATCGAAGAATATATACACACAAAGTTCTTTTTTTTTATTGAAAAATTGTGAATGTTTCCTAGGTTCCTTGGGTAGGAATATTTTCAAATACATAGTGATTACTTTCAAGTTCATGTCAGAGTTTATATTGTTTATATTGGTTGGTAAAAAATATGGTCTATTCACAGATACGAGACATATAAGAATGATAATCAAATTTGTGAATAATATATAACCGGATTTCTTCAAAACACACTAAAGATGGATGGACATATAGATGTTATTAGTGGTTACAAAAGAAATTTGTGTATGAGATATTATTGACAAATATAAAAGAATGTTGGACATACTACCAACTCCACAATATGTTTGAAATAATACCAAACATATTTAAAAAATATGTGGGGCTTCCTTCCAAGGTGAATTCATGCATATGTGTCCTACATTTTAGTGAAATGTGGCGATGAAAATTTGACATTTAACATATTTTTTAAATCAAAGCCTTGGAAACCCATATATGCTTTGTGATTTTTAATGTGTAGAAAAAAGGGATTTGTAGAGAATTGTGTTGTCTTTGTGACAATATTTTTTTTCAAAAATTATTAATTTCATTTGATGTTTCCAGTTTTCATTTAATCAAATGTTTTTCCTTACTAATTTTTGGAAAATTTAACAAGTGAATTTTTTCCCCAACACATAATTCAATGTTTAATGTATCATTTTCAAATGTGTGTGTGTGGGCACGAGAGAGAGAGAGAGAGAGAGAGAGAGAGAGAGAGAGAGAGAGAGAGAGAGAGAGAGAGAGAGAACTCTTTTGAATAGTAATCATTCATGGAGAATCCACATATTTTTAATAATTTTTTGGCTATGTATTTTCAAAATATGTATTTTTCTCAAGGGGCCTTCATGACTAAAAAAAGAAAAAGGGAAAAATAAATTATGTATAAGTTTTAGAAAATAATAATTAGTATGAAATTGAAAATGAGAAAATTATATGTCAATGTAGAGATGATTTAATTATGAATCTACATGCACCAAGCCACCACCTTTCATGGAATAGGTGAAGGGATTTCACCTCCTAGAAGTTGTAGTTCCATGAAAAACTGCAAAAATGGGGAATGATTCTTCAATTTTAAGAACTCGATCAAGGTTTAGACCTCAATCAAGTGTTTGAAAATGACTCAATTGAGGACTTCAAAATCCTTAGATCAGGATATTTCAAATCCCCCGATTGAGGTATGTTTGACATAAATAATTGATATTGGTTTAAAACTCTCGATCGAGGTTTTGATCTTTCGATCAAGATTTGAAACTTCAATCAAGGGATTAAAACTTTGGTCAAGATAAAAACTCAATCAAGGTTTTGCATAGTCCATTTTTTTCCCCAAATTTTCAAAAGGTGATACTAAGCTTCATGTATTCACCCTATAACAAAAAACTAAATTTGATATGGCCTCTCAATTGTAACTAGTAATTTATGTCATAGTGTAGGTCATAGAACTGTGTGTAAATCTATGTTGAACATTGCCAAATTGCATTGAATGAAGTGAAAAGAATATTTTGACACTTCTCTCATAAAATTCTTTAGACATGTTAGGTTAAGTATGTGTTGCTTGAATGGACAATTGCTTAATCTCTTTCTTCTCAAATAAATTGAATATTTCTAATAACATATGATAATTAAGTGACTAGCTCATATTTACTTTACATTTACGGTTTTAAGTTCTTATTAAACCCAACTTAGTTAAGTAATGGTAACATGTCCACCTTAATCTTAATTTGAAAAGAAATTATCTACATCTTTATTAAAAAATACTAATTTTGGTTGCTTCTTTAAGTGAAAGTGCTTCATTTGTGAGGAACTACACACTCAATATTTTATGAATGCATACCAATTCTTTAAACGCCATGAACCAAACATAACTTCATAAAGATAATGATGAAGTTAATTTAAAGATATACTGGTGGAACCTTGTATTGGAGTTTCAAAACTAACACATGCAATCAAAACAATAGGTTTTATGGCTTCAATTTACATTTGAGACATTATTTTCAAGGCCTTCACATCATGGCAAACAATTTTCATATTGTGCAATCATTACACTCCAAGAAATAAAATTTCATTTTATTCAACAAGGTTTAGACATCTACAAGCTAACCAATTCGGGCACATCCAAACAAAATGGCTGTCCATGAAATGACATTTTGACTATGCATTTTGCAAAACTCTTTGTTTGCATGATTCATTTTTGGCATTGAAAGCATGCTGCAATAATTGGATTCAATGATATCTAGGGCATTTCACTCACATGAAGTTAATGTCCGAGCAACCTGAACTCTTTATTTCGGCTGCTTGTACGAATATAAATATGCCATGATAATTTGTTGGCAAAAATCACATTTCTAAGAATGGCAAGAAAATATTTTAGAATGCGAACATCATAGAACTAAGGACTACGAGGTGGGTAAAACTTTGAATTTGCATTTAAATTTAAAAAACCATAGCATATAACTTTGACATTATAATTCAATTAAATGACTAGATCATAGAGGCATTTATAATAGAATGGGAAGAAA
>JZKD02S2289537.1:794985-816951 GCA_000966675.3 Picea glauca
TTTTGAAAAAAATGCTGAAAATAAATATTGATCTTGAAAAACAAATTATTGAGATAAGAAAACCATGAAAACAACAAACAAGTTGAAGTAACACATAAATGAGAAATTTCCTAAATTTTTTTAAAGAGAATTTAAAAATATATATATATATATAATGAAAAAAAATGGTGAAGATAAATATGAATCTTGAATCTATTTCCTATTGAAATTTAATAATGGATATTTTTAATATATATGTGCACTTTGTCTCTTACCCAAATGGGAAAATTTCATCAAATATAAAAGAAAAAAATCCATCTTTACATAAGAAAACATTTCATCTTTGCATGAGAAAAAGAGATGAATTTGGAATTATAACATTGTAACAAGAAGCATGGAATCATCATTGGATAGTGAAAGATAAGAACAACAATTAAAAAAAACAATGAAATTGTTATCTATGGAGGATTTAAGCAAAGGAATGTTTTTTGTAATGTCAAAAGTTTATAGGAAATACAATTACAACCATGTCAACTGGGTCTAGCACGGGTAGTTGAGAGGAGACGATTTTGTCGTCCCCACTTGAGTTCAAATCCCACTTGTGAAATGTTTAGTCATTATGCGATGATTGTTGATTGGGGTTCTTCATGAGACGATTGTTGATTCATATTTTTGATTAGAAATGTACTGATAATCTCATTTTTGCCTATGAGATAGAAGGTTTATGTAACGACCCCTCCGTTACGACAACCAAGCCCCGTACAACAGGTCATTTTTTTTTTCCTTTAAAGCTGTGTTAGGAAAATTTAAAACATCATAATAAATAGTCAACATCGTCGACACATCAATCACATATATGAATGAAACAAAAATAATGCATTAATAATCCAACACAACACATTCCCGATACATCGTCACCGTGAACCATGACATGGAAATCAATGTATTAACATATTAATTAACCGCATCAACATTATTGCATTCTACCATTAATAAAGACACATAACAATACAAATCTTAGCATTCAACACATCTCATAAGGACCATCATCAGATATCTCTAAGGAAACATAAGATAACATAACAAATCATAAAGACCATAAAGATAACCACAATAAGCACATAATATAATACCCTCCCAACCTACCCTGCAAGGTTAGGACCTCCAAGACACATAAGAAACACTCAAGCCTAGGTTCCAATTGATTTTAACCATTTAAGGTCTCAAGGCTGGCGACTGTTCTGAGGAACAAGGAGGTGTCTACATCCCCCTAATCAAACACATATCATAACTCTAGACTAGAATATCAGTCATACATCAACATAATTCATCAAGTGCAGGGACTGATCTAGTCTACTCAATCCTTCCTTTAGGTAATGGTTAAGTGAAATTCGTATAAGGCAATTTTACATAAGAATTAAGAATCATAAGTGTAATTACAATCAACGATTCTATGCTAAATTCATATCTAAGGAATCCATAAGAAGATCAATCATCAACCGTTACGTAAGGACATCAAGTTACCATACATTCCAACTAAGCACTATATGGAGATCAACCATTCTTAACAATACAATAATTTAACATCCTACCTTTCATCATGTACCCATTTTATAAAACTCATAAAATCAGCATAACACAATAAATGAAAAGTCGACGGCTCACATATCCATTAAAGGAATTCAAGGAAGACCATAACTTATTCTTCCATAAAAGAGTGCATTACTATTATCAAAATTCCATTAAAGGAGTTAAGGAATAACCAAACTGACATAGCAATTAATAGATACATAGATGTTAAGCTCTGTCTCCGAGTTAAGAATCCAAAGGAAGAGTTCTAGAATTTAGTCCAACCCCCCAAACCGATGAAAACAATTTAGCTTTGAATCCAGACCTCAGTCGGGACCTTAATCATGTCCTCCATTGGGTCCTCAATCCGGACCCTGTTATGGAACAAATTTCTGATAAAGAAAATTTCACAATAAAAGAATACAAGAAGGAAGAATTAGGTATGAGTATGAGTTACGACCGAAATGGAAGAGGTTAAGGGTAAGGGAACATCATTCTAGGTGTTCAAGGATAACAACAAGACCTCAAGGAGTGCAATGAAGTCACTCTAACGAAACATACCATGATATTCCTGTAGAATTTAAAAATTGTTTTAAGAGGTTCCAACAAGAAAAAAGGGGATTTTAGGCATGAAGAAACTCGGCTAGGAACCCACCATCTGATCACTTACTCTGATCACTTGGGGATAACCCAAGTAACTTTTAGTTAAATCAACTAATGATGAATGCAAAAAAAAGGGCGATCACCCTAATGATGGAAATGATTTAAGAGAAAAATCTATTTTCTTACTTCACTCTCAAACACCAGCACTGGGTAAATGCAGACACACCCATCACTAATAAATACAACAAATTTGGGTGAGCAATCTCTGGGCTGATCACTCCACTGACGATGCTAGAAAAACACAAACAATGAACCCCAAACATGCTGGGCAAAGGCACGACTTTTGCTGGGCAAAGGCATGGCTTCTACTAGGCAGTAAAGATCATGAAAATATCTATCAAACATGGAGAGCCAGGGTGAAAGCACATGCTTTATTTCCCCATGAACTAGGTATGAAATTCTTAGCAAGGACAAGGAGAGACTGGTGGAGACGTAGGATGGATTCCCCAAGGTTTGGGAATGAAAATCCTTGGCTTAGAATCCTATTCATCACACTACTACTTGAGTTGGGTAATCAAGGTGTGGATGTAATCATGAAATCGAAGAATGGAATTGAGAACACCACAAACGAAATCAGCTTGTATTAGGAACCAAAGCGTAAATATAAAAATCTAGTGTAAACACAAAGTCTACAATCAGTTCAAGGAAAGGAGATGAGCATATCAAGAGTTAAAAAAGAGATTCCACTTCTTTGGAAATTGACATTGTTCTTGTATATACAACCATGTAGAGGCAAATTGTGAGAAACACAGTGGGTAAGAAAGGAAAATATCTGGGTAAAATAAATAAAAACACACGTCAAGGTTTAATGCCTCAACGCGAGGGGACTGATACACTTGGTTGGGAAAGGAATAAGTCACGTAGGGGAAAACAATCGCAAGAAGATAAAAATGGGAAGGGCGCAGAGAAGGAATCCCATCAAGAGGTATAGGGAACACGTTTTTGTTTTTTGGCTAAGGGTGAACAGTTGAATCAAGAAAACATCAAGCCTCTTCTTACACAGGGAAAACACAAACCGTTGTCTGTGTAAGCATGCTTTTTTTAAATATGAAAAATTCAAGCCTCCTTACACACAGGGAACCACAAAATAATGGTTGGGTAAGAACAATTTTTAAAAGAAAATGCCAATATTCCTTACACATAGGAAAACACGAATTATCGGTAGTGTATGGACAAATTAAACAACCCAAACACAGAGATAAGAAAAAACCAAGATGCAGAGTAAAAATACCAAGGCGTAGAGACACCAATGGTTTTTTTTTTAATTTGTCAAGTGCAACAAACATAAGGGAAAACTGTGGGATACCTTCACTAAGCAGAAAGGTAAAATTATTGTCAAGAAGGGAAAATGCAGAGTCTGAGGTGGAAAAGGGCCAACAAGCTTAGAGATTTGAAAACCCCCAAAAACAAAGTTTCGGATTTGAATGTAATCTATAGATGGGAAAGGGTACAGGAAACAAAATACAAAGGGGAAAGAAACCCTTAAAATCAAACATAGATCCAGAAAACTATTTCCACTTCCATCTATGTATAGAACCTCATACACAAATTAACTACTTTATAAATGCGAAATTTGAACCTATGTACCTTAACCGACGAATGGAGTTGTTGATGAATTTCATCTGCTGGCGATCCTCCTCACTCATGCTTGCTAATCCCTGAGACCTTACCGGTACCTCCCAACCAATGGTAGGGTACTCTTCTTCCCCCCAAGCTCCCCGAGATGCAAAGGGGCCACACACACAAACCAAAGAATAATATAGCTCTCATATCGCCTTGCAAGGTCAAGCTACCACTCTCTAATCGAGCTAGGTATCCCAACTTCCATAATAAAAATCCAGTAGCATAACCTTACGCATACCAGTCGTGATCCATTCCTCCTCTCTCCCATTACTTTTATAGATTTATCCTTAGTGACACTTTCCAATTTCACTTTAAATTTGTTTTATTAAAAATTAATTAAGAAAAACTCTACCATGTACACTTGTCACCCAATCCATTAGTTGCACCATAAATTCATTTAATTAATTAAATTAATTGTCAATTTCCCTCACCCACCTAAAAGCGTTCCTAAAAATGCTCCTTCTTGTCCCTTTATTCCCTAAATTTACATTAATGACTTATGTCTTTCCTAAAGCTTAACTGAGTTCTAATTAGGAAATTTCTCTAGACTAGATTCCTTTCTATGTTCTACATTCCTTTTGCATTTAATTTCCCTTTTTTGTCTAAGTTCTAATTTAGCAAGTTTTTCACATAAACAACAATTAAATTTTTTGATAAATTATTTATCCTTTAAATCCTAAATTTGAGTTTTCTTCATCCCCCCTTTATTAATTTCTTAAATAATTTTAGTCCTCATATCCTAACTTAGACCTAGGATTTAAGTTCAACTAGGATTAAAACAAATTTTAGGGACAAAATTTATAATTAATATGCGTTTCTCATACAACATTTATTTTAAGGTTGACCATGAAAAATAAAGTATTTTTTTCTAGGCACCTAGGTTCATTGACTCACCAGTCTTAAAAATCATGACGTTCCCTTCAGGATGAACTACGTGCTCCAAGGGTTCCACTCGCCTTTATTCATGTTACAATTATGCGACGTCCCTTCAAGATGCATTACGTGCTCCAAGGGTGACACTCACCTTTTGACTTATTTTGGTAGACGTCTAACCCTTGGAGTCAATACTTTGTCAAGCAACCTTGTGGGAGATTAAGGGCCTATAAGGAATAAGGACCATGCCTTATTGCATGCCCCTTAGAATATTCGTGAGCGACTGTCTCAGTCTTCCCTTACGACATTGTGGATATTTCGAACTAGTTAATCGCTAACCTATAGTTCGAGCCACTAAGGGAGTGCTAGTAGGTTGTGGCATGGTTGCTACCACACCTCTCCCTCAATATCTCTGGTTGTCATGCATGGCCCCTTTAATCATAATGTGAGTCTGATTAGAAAACAATCGTCATCCTGCATCCATTAACGAAACATGTCAACGATCCATAAACAACATCATAATATACCCAATCATATGTCACATATGCAATAATAGAAATAGTCAAACCATATACAATCCACTCCCTGACTCGATCCAAAGTTCAAGGAGGTACATTGATGCCATCAAAATCCTCAATATGTCAAGAGTCCTTCACACTCAGGAGAAACTAGTCAATAGCACATGTATATACATAAATAACATAACATAACATCATAATCCACAATCTGATCATCAGAATCCATAAGTAAAAAAGACAATCATATAATGAACCAGATCACTTGCATGCAAGTTTCCTCAAAGGATAAGTCACATCAGGTGTGTGCAAGAGTGGGATGTTACATACACCCCCTCTTGTTTTAAACTTCATCCCGAAGTTTCATAGTATACAAGTGAAGAAATAAAGTATATGGAAATATCTAAATGTCTAGCCATCAAACAAAAATGAAAACTGCTGACGCATATCATATGCATCCTCCTAGGTAGTCAAGTGTGGAATATAATTGTCCCACTAGACCTTGACCTGATCAACTATTCGATGCCATACATTTTGAATCCAATGGTCCGTAATGCAGATTGGTTCCACCATGAGCACACCCTCGTCTGATACCTACAAGAAACTCGTGTCAATGACATGTGTAGGATCACTAACATGATGTCTTAAAATAGATACGTGAAAAACATCATGCATACGCCTCGAAGAATAAGGCAAGGCTAGTCGATAGACCACGACACCCTTCATTTCCACAACCTCGAAAGGTATAAGGAACCTAGGAGATATTTTAGCACCCTTTCCAAACTTTATCAAACTCTTGTGTGGTTTCACCCATAATAAGACTTGATTGCCAACATCATAACTACGATCGACACAATGCACATCGACATAACTCTTCCGTCGATCCCATGCTTCCTTGATCCTTTGTCTTATTGTTTGCATTTTCTCCTCCATTTCTTGGATCACTTATGGTCCTACCAAGACCCTATCCTCAAGTTGATCCCAACTCAAAGGCATGTGACACAGTTGCTCATAAAGAAACTCAAATGGCGCCATATTAATTGTTCTTTGATAACTATTGTTGTATGCAAACTATACCAGTGGCAAGAAATCTTCCCAACATTTTTGTTGGTCCATCATGTACATACACACTGTATCCTCTAAGATTTGGTTTGTTTGTTCTATTTTCCCATCTGTCTCCAAGTGATATGCAGTACTAAAGTTAAGTTGGGTTCCCAAGGCTTCTTGGAAACTAGTCTAAAATCGTCATGTAAACATTGATCCTCAATTAGATATGATCCTCTTAGGCATGCCATGCAACCTCAGAATCTTGTTGATGAAAACTCTATCTATGTCAGGTGCCTGATACGTTGTACGCACAGGGATAAAATGAGGACTCTTTGTTTGAGTGTCAACTACCATGAAAATCGAGTCGTTCCTACTTTTCGTTAGTGACAATCCAAGAATGAAGTCCATAGAAATGACCTCCCATTTTGATTCTGGAATAGTGTGTGGCTATAGAAATCCCACCGTATGTCTACGTTCAACCTTCACTTGCTTACATTCTAGACATCTTGCCACGTAGTTGACTATGTCCACCTTCATTCCTTTCCAGAAGAATAAGGGTTTAAGGTCTACCCTCACCTTCGCAACTCCAGGATGAGCCATGTACACTGCTATATGATCTTCATTTAAGATCAAAATTCTCAATTCGTCGTTGGGAGGTATGTAAATATGGTTATTATGTCTCATTAATATGTCATTGTCCACAGTAAATCCCTCTAATTTTTGTACCAACATGGTGTCTTGTCCGATAATTCCTTAACCTCTTTATACCAGTCATCATCGCATTGTATAGTTAGAATATTTTCACCTAGATTCCTCTGAAGAGGTATCACAAAAAATATGCATGGTCTTCGACTCAACACATCAACCACTCTGTTCAATGTTCCTTTTATGTAGTTAATATCAAAATCGTACTTGCTAAGTAGTTCCGACCAAATCCTTTATCGCGCATTCAAGTTGCTTTGCATAAAAATGTGTTGTAAACCACAATGGTCCGTTTTTAGTTCAAATTTTTGTCCAATGAGGTAGTGTCTCCAAAATCTCAAGGCATACACAATGGCTAATAATTCCAAACAATTTAAGATTCAAAATGCCTTGTCTACGATAGAAATGAAAAAGGCATACACAATGGCTAATAATTCCAAACAATTTTATCTCTCGTAGACATTGTAGTACCAAACACAAATGTTCTTCATGTTCTTCCATGGTCCGAGAATAAATCAAAATATCATCAATGAATACTTGAAAAAACTTATCCAAGTATTCACAGAACACCCCATTCATCAAGCTCATGAATACCCCTGGGGCGTTTTTCAGTCCAAATGGTAAAACAGTAAAATCATAATGTCCAAACCTCATCTTAAATGCGGTCTTAGGAATGTCTTCCTCCTTGATCCATAACTGGTGATATCCTGATCTCAAGTCAATCTTCGAAAACATTGTCGCACCTTTCATATGATCAAACAAATCATCTATTTTTGGCAATAGATATTGGTTCTTGATCGTTTCCTTGTTCAATTGATGGTAGTCAATGCAGAGTCTCCACAACCCATCCTTATTTCATATGAAAATAATAGGTGCACCCCATGGTGACACACTTGGACGTATAATTCCTAGGTACAACAACTACTTCAGTTGCGTTTTCAACTCCTTTAACTCAGCATTTGACATCAAATAAGATGTTCTTTCTATCAATTTAGTCTTAGGTTTTAGGTCGATGGTAAAATCCAATTCCATCTCAAGCGACAAACTTAGTAACTCCTTCGGGAATACGTCCGCAAATTCTCGTACTACCATAAGGTTTTCTAGTCCTTCTGCCATGCCCTTTTCATTGAAGGAAAGGATTGAATATAGATTTCATCCCTTGCACATGCTCTTCCGAAGCTGTAGAGAAGAGATGAACCTTAGGGAAAATCCCTGGTTCCATCCTACAATCACACGTCTGTGTCCCTCATCATCGAACAAACTCAACCGTTTCGTCTTATAGTTGAGTATCGCCTCATGTGATTCCAACCAATCCATACCGAACACGACGTCATAATATCCTAATATCGTGATGTACAGGTTGGCCCTTGTAACAAAATCTCCCAGGTTAAGGATACAACCCGTAGCCTTTCCTCCAACCTTTTGCTTGGCTCCAAAAT
Organism: Picea glauca; assembly: GCA_000966675.3. Taxonomy (NCBI): domain Eukaryota; kingdom Viridiplantae; phylum Streptophyta; class Pinopsida; order Pinales; family Pinaceae; genus Picea; species Picea glauca. The sequence goes on from JZKD02S2289537.1 coordinate 803,396, forward strand.
CCATTTATGTGAAGCTAAACTCGTCCCATTCAACTGCATTTACCTTAATTATTTTTAGCGCTGGAAAATAGATAAAGATCTATATAGCACCTTGATCTAGGTAGATATCGGTGGCCACCCACCTTCTCCAATTGGCTCAAAACAATTTTCTGGCAATTTTGGCAATTTACTATTTTTAACAGTTTTTAACTTCTGGGGCCATTTTGAGGGCCCAAATGAAGGTTTGTCAAGATCTAGGTTCTCAGTAATATCCTACAACATTATTGATGCCCCAAAATGAATCTCCTCGATGATATCTTTCCAATGGAAAATGGAGATTGTATGCAAAAGTTACAACCCCAGGAAGTTAATGTACTAACCTACCTAAACGGGGCCCACGTGACTATTGGTGGTTCTCCTAGGGTTATTTTTTTAGATGTCTAGGGTTTTTGGAATTCCCTTTTATTGTAAAAAAGTCCTTCAGAGCCTCATTTTAATTATCTTCTTGTGAATGAGTGCAACCATCACATCTCTTCTCAGAGATAAGCCAACACCATTCCAACAAGCTTGTTTCCACTACATTTTACAGTTTCAACTTATTTCCTTATTGAATAAAAAACCAATTTTACTGTATCTCTATTATTTTGTGTTAAGTACCTTTTAATAATCTCTATTCATTTTGTTCTGCTCATAAAATCTGGATCAGTGGTATCAAAGCAGTATGCTCCTTGTCATCTTAATGCATGTCCCCAACGAGGTTGGAGTACAAAGAGTTGGGTCTCGAGCTTGTTTCTCTTGAGGAAAAAAACTCTCGCACACCCAAGTGACCTCTCATGGCAAGATAAAAGAAATATGATGGGACAAGAAATCCTTTCAAACTGTTGATTGAGGAATCCCTCACGCAACAAAGGAACGAGATGATGAATAGTTTTGTGCAAATCCTTCAGCATCTACCAATAGGTTACACATCTTATTTGAGCGGAGGCATCGCCCCCTTCAAGGTACAAATAAACATCAATATTCCTATATTTGAAGGTCAGATAGACACATATGCTATAGACAAGTGGTTGAATCTACTAGAAGAGTATTTTTCTGTCCATAACTTTTTGAATAGAGAAAAGATTACTTTTGAGATCCTCAAAGTCGTTCCCCATGTCAAAGATTGGTGGGAAACCTTCTGTGATCAAAAGGAAATAGAGGAACCCTCATTATTTACAGTCATGGCCACCTGGGAATCCTTCAGGGATGCTATCAAGGAATAATACTACCCTGTCGGAAGTTATGATGACTTTTATACCAAATGGACCACACTACAGCAAGAAAGAGACCAAGCAGTGCCAGATTTCACAAATATCTTCCATACCTTGCACACCAAGCTGGGTATCAAAGATTCAGAGAGACATCTGGTACTCAAATATTGTGGTTCTCTGCAAATATACATATAGACTGAAATGGAATTTCTGGACATCTCATCCTTAGGCACGACCGACCGATATGTTGTCAAAATCGAGCAAAAGCTCAAACAAAAGATGCAAAAATTTGGGCCTAGGAACCCCTCACAACAAAAGCTAAGAAAGGGTGGTCCCAACCCACAGAAAAAATGATAGAGAAAATATGGACAGTATCATGAAAACTAGTCCAAGTAGCAAGCAAAGAGGGACACTGGAAAGATAAAGAAAGATACCAGGAAGTGGTGCGACTTCCATAAGAGCCCTTGGCACAACACTGTTGACTGCCGCTCAATGAAGTCACTGGTGGCTGAAGTGAAATCCTCTGAATCAGATGGAGGTTATGACTCTGAGAGACATAACTAGAAGGGGGAAGATGGATCATTAACATAAAATGTAGTGCCACCATCACTACCACCAAGCTCCAACCCAGTGAACCAGACGAGCCAGAAGAAGGAGAGTGCCTCTTCCATTCACAGAAGTGGGTAAAAGGCACCCCACTTCACTTCATCGTTGATAGCGGTAGATAGAAGAACCTCATATCAACAGAGGTTGTCAAGTAGTTGGCCATGTCAACAACAATGAACCCACAACCCTACACGATTGGATGGCTCTGCCAAGGAAGCGATCTCCGCATCATCCAACAGTGCCAACTGTCATACGACATCAAGCCCTTCAAAGACAAGGTATTGTGTGATTTTTCTCCTCTCGAAGTTTGTGATGTTCTTTTGGGACAACCTTATTTATTGAAACTTTATGTTGTATATGAGTCTAGACCTCATAGCTTTATTATTACTTTGAACAGGAAATTGTACAGGATACCCGAGGTGGCCCCACCTAGTGTTATTTCCTTGATCTCTGCTAAGCAATGTAGGAAGGTCATCTCTCAGATGAGGAAGTTTGTCTTCTTCATGATTCGCTCTCAGAATAAGTGAAAGATCAAAACCACATCCAGGGTCTCTACAGCCGACCTCTCCACACAACAAAAGAAGGTAGATAAGGTCATGGAAGAATACTAAGATATCTTCTCCTCACCTACTGGGGTACCTCTACACTATCAGGTCAATCACTCCATCGATCTAACCCCCAATGCACCGCTACCCAATGGGTCAGTCTATCACCACTCTCTATTAGAGAATGAGGAGATCGAGAGACAGATCCAAGAACTAATCCACAAGGGGCACATCCATTCCATATCATCACCTTGAGGGAGCCCAATTGTGTTGGTATGGAAGAAAGATGGAACTTGGCGACTTTGCATTGATTACTGGGCTCTGAATAAAATCATAGTCAGAAACCGATACCCGATTCCCCAAATCAGCGACCTCCTTGATCAACTCATAGGGGCCAAATACTTCAGTAAGATTGATCTGAAGTCTAGCTACCACCAGGTCCCGATAGAACATAAATATGTATGGAAGACCGCATTCAAGTCAAAGGAAGGATTTTTTGAATGGTTGGTCATGCCCTTTGGTTTGACAAATGAGCCAACCACTTTCATGAGGTTGATGGACGATATCCTGTGGCCATTCACCAATAATTTTGTACTGGTGTATCTAGATGACATTCTCATTTACATCAAGACTTGGGCCGAACACTTGCAACATATTCAACAAGTTTTGCACACCCTACGATATCACAAGCTATACGCCAACTTGGAAAAATTCTCCTTTGGCATGGACAAGGTTTATTACCTGGGATACATCGTTGATCAACATGGTGTACATGTGGATCCAACCAAGATCCAATTCACCCATGACTGGCCAGCCCCAACCACACTCACTGAGCTTCAAATCTTCTTGGACCTTACCAATTTCTACTACAATTTCGTGTTGGGATTCTCCCATATTGCATGGGCCCTCAGCCAAATAACCATGGGTGGTGGTAAGGAGAAATTTGTGTGGGGTCAGTCCCAAGAACAAGTGTTTGATTATTTGAAGCAGCGCTTGTGCTCAACCCCAGTACTTTCACTCCCAAACCTGCATGAGCCCTTTGAGATCGAGATAGATGCTTATGACTATGTTGTGGGCCCCATTCTCACTCAGCACGACCACCTCGTGGCCTATCATAGTGAGACACTTTTAGATGATGTTTGTATGTACCCTACTTACGAAAAAGAAATGTACTCCATTGTCCAAGCCTATCACCAGTGGAGACACTACATTCTTGGGAAGGAGACAGTCATCCACACTAATTATAAGCCACTGCAGTTCATGCAGACACAAGGCAAATTACAAATTAATGCCATCAAAATTGGTCCACATATTTGCAGCAATTTCACCTCAACATCAAGTATAAAACAGGAAGCACCAATCGCGTCACTGATTGCCTCAGCAGATCGCCAATCATGGAACTCACCATGGTGATCGAATCTTATGGCCGTGAGACCTCTAGATGGTCCCAACTCTATGAGACAGACCCAGACTTCTCCACCACCTACCAAATGTTGGGAGCAAACGCATTTGTCGATAATTTCCATATTCAGGATGGGTTGTTGTGTCGTCTAGACCATATCTGTGTTCCATCAAGTGAGTGAGTAAAGCTGATCTGGGAATCCCACTACAGTCAGGTGGTAGGACACTTTGGCGTCGAAAATACAATGGCAATGCTACATAAACATTTCTACTAGCTGAAACTTTGACAGGAGGTCAACAAGTATATCAGGTCCTACACTACCTGCCTGATTTCCAAAACGACCAGTAAGAAATAGGGCATGTACACCCCTCTTCCTTATTTTCACAAACCATGGGAATCCATCTCAATGGACTACATGTTGGGCTTCCCATCCACCAAGTGGGGAAACGACTTTGTTTTTTTGGTTGTTTATCACTTTTCTAAGATGGTGATTTTGGTTCCCTGGAAGAAGAACATCACAACAGAGGCCACTGCCAAGCTCTTCTTTGAATGAGTCTGGGTACATTTTAGAATCCCACAAACCATTGTCTTAGATCGGGACAGTCAATTTATCAGCACATTCTGGTCAAGCCTTTGGTCACTACTGGACACCAATGTCACCAAATCCATGGCCTTTGACCCCCAGATAGATGGCCAAACTGAGGTTGTAAATCAAATGATTGTGCATATCCTTCACATGTATAATTCAAAACACCCTTGCAAATGGGATGAGAGCCTTCCCTATGTATAGGATAGCTACAACCAAGCCCTTCATAGCTCAACTGGCCACAACCCCTTTCAGGTGGGGTTGGGTTTCCAACCATTGGGTCCCATAGATGTTGCACTTCCCCTTGTGGTCACCTCGGCCGAATCATCTCCTGCTCCAACTGAAGCTGAAAAAGCCACCTGATTCATTGAGAAGATCCAACACATCCTCCAACAAGTTCAGGATATCCTATAGAAGTCTAATGACAAGTACAAACAACGCCATGATCAACATTGGGTGCCACATAATTTTTAGGTGGGTGACAAAGTTTGGTTGCACTTGCAGAAAGAATGCCTTACAGGACCCCATCAGAAGCTTCTACCACTCCATTATGGTCTATACACTATCACCAAGGTCGTGGGGAATAATTCTTTTTAGTTCAACATTCCTCCTTTCCTTGGCCTACACCTAGTGTTCAATGTGGATCTCCTTCACCCTTATTTCCCACCATTATTTGACACCTCAGAAGTAGTAGAACAACTGACACCAATAGAGCTCAACCATGACTGCATACAATAGGCATCCAATGATCATATTTTAGACACACAAATCAAGGGCACTCGACAACAAAGGATCTAGCTTTATCGAGTCGTCAAAGCAGGGAAACTCTTGCACCAAGGCAAGTGGCTCACCCGGGGCCAAATTCAATAGAAATTTCCTCATCTGATGGGGGACCTCAATGCAATGGATACCATTTCCTCCTAAGGAGGGAGGATTGATTTAGGTGGATATCAGTGGTCACCCACTTCTCCAACTAGCTCAAAACAATTTTCTGGCAATTTTGGCAATTTACTATTTTTAGTAGTTTTTAACTTTCAAAGCCATTTTGAGGGCCCAAATGAAGGTTTTTTGAGATCAAGGTTCTCAATGATATCCTATGGAATAATTGAGGCCCAAAAATGAATCTCCGCGATGATACCTTTCCAACGGGCTATCACACGCTTAAAACATAGATCGTATGCAAAAGTTACGACCCCGAGAAGTTAATGTACTGACTTACTCGAATGAGGCTCACATGAATTTTGGCGCTTCATCTCCTAGGGTTAGGTTTTTGGATGTCTAGGTTTTTTGGCATTCTTGTTTATTGTAAAAAATGCCTTCAGAGCCTCATTGTAATCATCTTCTTGCGAATGAGCACAACCATCACATCTCTTCTTAGAGATAAACCACCACCATTCTAGCAAGCATGTTTTTGCTGCATTTTATAGTTTCAGCTTATTTCCTTATTGAATAGAAAACTAGTTTTACTGTATCTCTATTATTTTGTGTTATGTACCTTTTAATAATTTGTATTCATTTCATTCCACTCATACAATCCGGATCACACCTAGATCTATCAAACACTAAATTTCTAGTCAGGGATGGTACCTAACGTCTCGAGCATAGTACACTGGTGCTCAGCCTCACGGTTGTCCACCACTGCATGAATCTGATGGGCCTTGCCAAAATCTCCTACTGTGGTGATTCTAACTAATCCAACTTCTCTGGCCCTCTCAACTAGGAAGTCACGTTGGTAATGTGGCTCTCCACATGTCTCACACCTTGTCTTTGGTTTAATACTCTTGGTCCGCGAAGTAGAAGATGACGACCCATTGACCTAGAACCCTAGTATGTTATGTTGAACATGCCTGATCTATTATTGCTATGAATGATGTTGTTGCTGGTACTATGGTCCTCTTTAGGGAGTCTATTTTTGAGGTGTCGATATCTGTGGTGTAGTGAAAGTGGATCCTCTCAGAGGGCCTCGATACCCTGATGGATGTCTAGTTGGTGTTTGATGCTGCTGTGCACTAGATGTCACTTGTCCTATTGGCCTCGCCAGAGTCTTTCTCTGACACCTGCTGATGAGCTCCTCCTCAGCTATGAGGGCCTTCTAGACAACATCGTGAAACGTCTCAGGAATTAAAATCCTCACTTTCACATGGATGTTGACGTTAAGGCTGAATACGAACTTGTTGACCTTAAGATTCTCGCTGTTCATATGCAAAGCATACTGAAGAAACTCCATGAAATGGTCCTCATACTTGGTCACCGTATGACCACCCTGTCGTAAGGCATTGAACTCATTGAGCTGATGCTCGATTAATTCCTCAGACATATACCTCTCCCGGAACCACTCCTCGAACAATTCCCATGATACATCTTCGACATCCATGTTTAGTTGTGGTAGAGGCATCTTCCACCATAGCATAGTGCTCCCCTTCAGCTAAAATACTGCCATGCATACCTTCATGTTGGAGGTATAGTCGTGAAGTGAATCACATCGACATATTCTCCAACCATGCCTTGGTTGCTACATCGTCCATGGAACCAATGAACTAGGGAAACTTAACCTTCTCGAGTTCTCGGTGAATGCTACCAATATCGGTTGGGGTGCGTAGTGGACCCTCAGTGGGTGCTAACACCTTGGCCTCATCTCTCTCCAAACAGATAATCAGGGCCTTAAACATCCTCTTAAAGGACCTCATCAACCCAACCACATCCCCCATAGCTACATGTTCTTATCTGACTACCTTTTCTTCTCCTTCAGGGTTATACCCCTCTTGCATGGATGCTACTAGAGGCATCATGCCTCCTCCCCTAGAACCATGTTGTCTACCTCTGCGACATCCTCTAACCATGATTACCTCCAAAATTACAATTCAAAATAATTAGTGAAAAATTATAATCAAATTTCTATTTAGTGGAAGTCATAATGATCCCAAGTTGCGGGGTTGAACCTACTCTGATTCCATATGAAACGGCCCTGCCGTTCCGACAACCAAGCAACGTACAACAGGTCAAATTATTATTTTTTCTTTAAATTTGTGTTAGGAAAATTTAAAACATCATAATAAATAGTCAACATCATCGACACATCAATCACATATATGAACAAAACAAAAATAATGCATTAATAATCCAATACGACATATTGTCGACACATCGTCACCGTGAACCATTACATGCACATCAATGTATTAACATATTAATCAACCACATCAACATCATTACATTCTACCATTAATAATGACGCATAACTGTACAAATATTAACATTCAACTCATCTCATAAAGACCATCATCAAATATCTCTAAGGAAACATAAGATAACATAACGAATCATAAATACCATAAATATAACTGGAAGAAACACATAATAGACTACCAACCCAACCTACCCTGCAAGATTAGGACCTCCAGGACACATAAACAATGCTCAAGCTCAGGTTCTAATTGATTTTAACCATATAAGGTATCAAGGCTGACAACTATTCCGAGGAACAAGGGGGTGTCTACATCCCCCTAATTAAACACATCTCATAACTATAGACTATAATATCAGTAATACATCAACATAATTCATCAAGTGCAAGGACTAATATAGTGTACTCAATCCTTCCTTCAGGTAATTGTTAAGTGAAATTCGTACAAGGCAGTGTTACATAAGAATTAAGAATCATAAGTGTAATTACAATCAATGAGTCTATGCTAAATTCACATCTAAGGAATCCATAAGAAGATCAATCATCACCTGTTACGTAAGGACATCAAGTTACCATACATTCCAACTAAGCACTATAAGGAGATCAACCATGCTTAATAATACAATAATTTAACATGCTACCTTTCATCATGTACTGATTATATAAAACTCATAAAATCATCATAACACAATAAATGAAAATTTGACGGCTCACATATCCATTAAAGGAATACAAGGAAGACCATAACTTATTCTTCCATAAAAGAGTCAATTACTATTCTCAAAATTCCACTTAAGGATTTAAGAAATAACCAATATGACGTAACAATTAATAGATAAATAAATGTTAAGCTACGTCTCTATGTTAAGAATCCAAAGGAAGAGTTCTAGAATTTATTCCAACCCCCAAACCGGTGCAAACAATTTTTCATTCAATCCAAACCTTAATCTGGTCCTCAGTCGAGACCTTAATCTGGTCCTCCATCCAAAACTCAATATGGACCTCAATCCGATCGTCAATCTGGACCATGTTACAAAACAAATTTTTGATAAATAAAATTTCGCAATAAAAGAATACAAGCAACAAGAATTAGGTATGAGTGTGAGTTGCAACTTAAATGGAATAGGTTAAGGGTAAGGGAACATCATTCCATGTCTTCGAGGTTAACAAAAATACCTCAAGGAGTGCAACAGAGTGACTCTGATGAGACATACCATGAGATTCTTGTAGAATTTAAAAATTGTTTTAAGAAGTTCCAACAAGAAAAAAGGGGATTATAAGTACGGAGAACCTCGGCTAGGTACCCACTATCTCATCACTTTCTTTGATCACTTGGGGATAACTCAGGTAACTTTTAGTTAAATCAACTAATGATGGAAGCAACAAAAGGAAGGCAATCACCCTAACAATGGAAATGATTTAAGAGAAAAACCTATTTTCTTATTGCACTCTCAAACATGGGCGCTGGGTAAATGAAGAGATACCTGTCACTAATAAATACCAAAAATATGGGTGAGCGATATATGGGAAGATTGCTCCACTGATGGCACTGGAAAAACACAGATAGTCAACACCAAACACACTGGGAAAAGGGGCAGCTTTTGTTGGGAAATAAACATCACGAAAATCTATGTAAAACATGGAGAACCAGGATGAAAGAATAGGCATTCTTTCCCCACGAACTGGGTAGGAAATTCTCAGAAAGGACAAGGAGAGACATGTGGAAATGTAGGTTGGCTTCCCCAAGGGATGGGCATGAAAATCCATGGTTTAGAATCTTATTCATCACACTATTACTTGAGCTGGGTAATGAAGGTGTGGATGTAATCATGAAATCAAAGAATGGGATTGAGAACACCACAAACGAAATGAACTTGGAGTAGGAACCAAAGCACAAATATAAAAATCCGGTGCAAACATAAATTCTACAATCAGTTCAAGGAAAGGAGAGGAGCATATCAGGAGTTAAGAAAGCAATCCCACTTCTCTAGAAATTAACATTGTTCTTGTATATCCGACCATGTAGAGGCAAATCGTGAGTAACGCAGTGGGTAAGCAAGGGAAAATCTAGGGTAAAATAAAGCAAAACAAACAAAAAGGTTTAATGCCTCAACGCGAGGGGACTAATACACTTGGTTGGGCAAGGAATAAACCATGCAAGCGAAAAAAATTGCAAGAAAATAAAAATGGGAAGGGCACAAAGAAGGACTCCCCTCCAGAGGCATAGGGAACACATTTGTTTTTTGGCCGGGGCTGAATAGTTGAAGAAAGAAAATGCCAAGCCTATTCTTACACAGGGAAAACGCGAATCATTTGCTGTGTAACCATGTTTTTTTTTTAAATTAAAATTCCAAGCCTCTTTACACACGAGGAACCACGAAATAATGGTTGGGTAAGCACATTTTATAAAAGAAAACGCCAATCTTCCTTACACATAGGGAGACACAAATTATCGGTAGTGCATGGACAAATTAAAACAATCCAAATGAAGAGATAAGAAAAAACCAAGATGCAGATTAAAAATATCAAGGCACAAAGTGAAAAAAAGGTGCAGAGACACCAATGGTTTTCTTTTTTAATTTTTTCAGTGCAACAAACTTAAGGGAAAACTGTGGGATACCTTCGCAGAGAAAAAAGGTAAAATATTTGTCAAGAAGAGAAAACACAGAGTCTGAGGTGGAAAAGGGCCAATAAGCTCAGAGATTCAAAAACCCCAAAGAATAGAGTTTCGGATGTGAACACAATCTATAGATGGGAAAGGGTACATAAAACAAAATACAAAGGGGCAAGAAACCCTTAAAATCACGCATATCTCCAGAAAACCATTGCCACTTCCATCTACGTATAAAACATCATACAAAAATTAACTACTTTATAAATGTGAAATTTGAACCTTTGTGCCTTAACCGATGAATGGACTTGTTAATAAACTTCAGTCGTTGGCGATCCTCCTCACTACCGCTTGCTAATCACTGAGACCTCACCGATACCTCCCAACCAACACTAGGGGTACTCTTCTTCCCCCCAAGCCCTGCGATCCGCAAAGGGGCCACACACACAAACCAAAGAATAAGCTAGCTTTCAGCTCACCTCACAAGTTCGAGCTACCACTCTCTAATCGAACTGGGTATCCCAACTCCCACAAAAAAAATTATTCAAGAAAAATCCAACAGCATAACCTTACGCATACCAGTCTTGATCCATTCCTCATCTCCCCCATTACTTTTATAGAGTTCTCCTTAGTGACACTTTCCAATTGCACTTTAAATTTGTTTTATTAAAAAATAATTAGAAAAAACTCTACCCCGTACACTTGTCACTCGATCCCTTAGTTGCACCAGAAATTCATTTAATTAATTAAATTAATTGCCAATTTCCCTCACCCACCTAAAAGCGTTCCTAAAAACTCTCCTTTTTGTCCCTTTATTCCTTCAATTTCCTTTAATGATTGATGCCTTTCCTAAAGCTTAGTTGAGTTCTAATTAGGAAAGTTCTCTAGGCTAGATTCATTTCTATGTTCTACATTCCTTTTACATTTAATTTCCTCCTTTTGTCTAAGTTCTAATTTAACATGTTTTTCACATAAACACCAATTAACTTTTTTGATAAATTATTTCTCCTTTAAATCCTAAATTTGATTTTTCTTCATCCCCCCTTTATTAATTGCTTAAATAATTTTTAGTCCTCATATCCTAACTTAGACCTAGGTTTTAATTTCAACTAGGCTTAAAAAACAATTTAAGGGAAACATTTTATAATTAATATGTTTTTCTCATACAACATTTATTTTAAGGTTGAGCACAACAAATAAAATACTTTTTTCTACTCACCTAGGTTCATTGACTCACCAGTGTTAAAAATCATGACGTTCCCTTCAAGACGCATTACGTGCTCCAAGGGTGTCACTCACCTTTATTCATCTTACAATTATGCGATGTGCCCTTCAAGACACACTACGTGCTCCAAGGGTGCCATTTGATTTTTAACTGATTTTGGAAGACATCTAACCCTTGGAGTAAATACTACGTCAGGTGACCTTGTGGAAGACTAAGGGCCTATAAGGAGTAAGGAACTTGCCTTATTGCATGCCCCTTAGAATATTTGTGAGCGATTGTCTCAGTCTTCCCTTACAACATCATGGATCTCTCAAACTAGGTAATCGTTAACCTACAGCTCGAGCCATGGCGGGAGTGCTAGTAGGTTGTGGCAGGGCTACTGCCACACCTCTCCCTCAATATCTCTAGTTGTCGTGCATGGCCCCTTTACTCCTAATGTGAGTCTGATTAACAATCAATCGTCAGCCTACATCCATCAACAAAACATGTCAACAATCCATATACATCATCATAATATACCCAGTCATATGTCACATATGCAATAACAAAAATACTCAAACCATATACAATCCACTCCCTGACTCGATCCAGAGTCCAAGGAGGTCCATCAATCCCATCAACATCCTCAATCTGTCAAGATTCCTACACACACCAGAGAAACTAGTCAATAGCACCTGTCTATACATAAATAACATAACATAACATCATAATCCACAATCTCATCATCAAAATCCATAAGTGAAGCAAACAATCATATAATGAACCAGATCACTTCACTCAAGTGTCCTTAAAGAATAAGTCACATCAAGTGTGCGCAAGAGCAAGATGTTATAGTTTATCACATATGAGATTGAGAATGAGATGAATAATTACATCTCTATGTATGTGTATATTTTTATGTATTTGAAAAAAATGTAATTAAAACTATGATAAAGACAAATGATTTACAAAACACATGAAATATGAATTTGTAGAAATAATTCAAGATTAAATATATGAAAAAAAAAATATAACTAAATTTGTTTTCTTCATATATATACAAGGATAACAATATTATCCTTAAATTCAATTAAAAGAAATACATAAAAAAAATATTGTGTTTTTTTCATATTTTGAATTGGTGAGATTTAAATGTGAAATGTAATTTCAAAATCTCATACTTTATTTTTAAAATATTTATTTTTAAATTATAAATTACACATGTGATTTGTTATTTCACATAAAAATTAAAGAATAAACAAAAAGGAAAAAATATGATTTTAGGTACTGAAAGCGAGAAGTAATTGGAAAATGTAGAAGTTATATGTTTTAAATTATAAAAATATAAAAAAGATAATGATATTATTATCTTTGTCTTATTTTTCATGAAATTGTGAATTGTTGAGAGAAACATATTTTTATTCATGGTTGAAATATTTTTACATTGATTTTTTCATGAATCAAAATCTAATTATATATAAAATCAAATCTTTATGAGTCAAAATTTAATTATATATAAAATCAAACAATATTAAAATAAAAAATGCATATTTTAATCATGTATATAAAATCAAATTTTTATGAGTTAAAATTTAATTATATATAAAATTTTATTCTTTATGTTGATGATATCGTTCTTATGGTAAGGAGTTTCCATGATCTTGAAAACCAATTAAGAATCCTCAAGGATTTTTTCTCCAATATGGGTATGACTATTAATACTGATAAGACTAAGGTCATGATTATTAAATCGAATAAAATCCCTTATGATACCTTTGTATATGACAACAACAACTTGGAGGAAGTGAATTCATACAAATATCTTGGAATTGATATTCACCACAAGATTAATTGAAATTATAGCATTGAGAAAAGGATTATTGGGGGATGGAAAGCTTATTATGGGCTTGAAAACAATTGTAAATCAGCTGAACTTTGGAGTTAGGATAAGAAGAAACTCCTCTTTGAGACTCTTGTTACACCTGTTATTCTTTATGGATGTGAAGTATGGGGCTGCAGTATCTCTCGTGAATCTTGGAGAAAGATAGAGAAAATACAAAATAATTTTATAACTTATAATCTCAAAATTAAAGGAAATACGTCCTATCCCATCCTCCTCGTAGAAACTAGCCTCTCCCCTATTGAGAGCATGGCTATGACTAGATACCTAATGTATAAGAACAAGTTAA